>PVJC01003559.1:0-69520 GCA_004026665.1 Murina feae
GGACTGCTTCCACCCCAAAATACCCAGCCTCTGAAGTACATTCAACTAGTTCTTCATGAATCCTGTAAACTGAGCTCTCATCATAGAGCTAAGAGAGCAAGTGAATATTCTCTTTTAAAAAGTGAAAAGGCAAAGGCTAGGAATAGAAAGAAAGAGTCAGGTTGGATGTTTTTAAGGGCCTTTTTCTAGTCTTTGCTAGCTGAGCAGGTAAGGCTGACCCAGAGTCGTGGGCTGATGCTTCCATCCCCCTGAAATCTGTGATTCCACTGAAATATTCTGGAGAGCTGTGATTTCCATTTTACCACAGTGGACTTCTAGGAGGACTAAATAGCATAACCCCCCCCTCCCCCTACCCCAAAGCATCTAGCACAATGCCTGCACATGCAATGCATGTGGTTCCTTCATCTTCTTCATCCGAGTCTCTCTGCTCTAACTTCTTTGATTTATTAATTAGCTCTTTCTCTGGGCACCTTCACTGACAGTTCTGACCATGTCTGATTCACCTCTGCACCTCCAGTCCTCTGACCATGCTGGGCACACACCAGACATTCACTATATGTTTATTGATGAGGAGTGAATGATCCCATCCACAGCCCTGAAAAGTGAGCATGGGACCTTTTATTATCACACAGAGGAGGAGACTGAATCTCACACAGTCCATGCAACTTACTTGCCTGAGAACCCACAACATGTATACACTCTTCGCTAAGAATGGCACCAATAGTCCTGCATGCCCCCTATGGGGATTGAGCCTGCAACCTGGGTAGGTGCCCTGACCAAGAATTGAATCAGTGACCTCCTGGTTCATGGGCTGACACTCAACCAATGAACACACTGGCTGGGCTTGTAGGCATACTTAATTGAGGATGGTCTCTGCTGTCCTGCATGACCTGGCCGTGCCCATCACCCCATGATTTGCTCCTGCTGTTCTTCACCTCCTTGTTTTGTTTTCTCTCCAGTAAAGTAAAACAGCAGTGGCTCTACCCTTGTATTGAATACATGTCAAATAAGTGCTTTATTGTGAGGCTGGGCCTTTGTTCATTTTGCTCTCCCCCACTGACAGGTCTTCCTTTTATTTACCTTTCAACCCTCTGTTGAGGCATTTCCTCCTCCTGGAAGCCTTCCAGGACTAGCTTTCCCCAGCTCTGAAGCAGGTCTCCCTGGCTCAGTGGGAATCATTGCACTAGCAATGTGGTAAGGTGAGTGTTTATTGGTCTGTCCCCAACTAGACTGGAATTTCTTCTGGGGTAGGGCTAGAGCTCAATAAAGTTAACAAGAGGCATGCTGCACAGTGGAGCTCAAATCCTGTGAAGGTAAACCAGGAACACACTTGGGGTGTCAGCCTGGCCCTCCTGGTCCAGTGCTCTCTCCCAGACACCATGCTGCTGAACACATTGCACAATATGAGCATCAGGAGGAAAAAAAAATAGATCAAATGGCAGCACAAACCCAAATTGGCAGCCATCCTCAAGATGCTGAGAGGCCGCCCATCTGCTCTCCTCCCGTTCTGAACCCACAGTTGTGCCCTCCACGCTGAGAGAGCTGCCAGCAGCTGGCCCCCTGCTGCGAGCAAAGAAAGGAACAATTTATTACAAAGAGCCCTCTCTAATTCAATCTGTGGATCCGCTCTGGCGGTCCCAGGGCAGAGGCGGCTGTGGGCACTATCCTGTTCATGCTACTGCTGCCTCTGCATTCCAGCCACATCCGGCCAGTGCAGCATCAGGGCATGAAGAAGCAGCCTGGCATTTTTTTCTGGGAGCAATTTTAGGAAGTCAGAGATCAGAACATTTGATTCCCAGTAAAACAGACGGGGGTGACTGCCGGCAAGTCCCAGGGCTGCAGCCCCCACAGCCGGCATCTGAGTGATACGCACAGTACTGGGCAATGGGTTCTGGCCAGTGAGAACTTTTACAGAAACTAGTTTCCATGCCTGATGCCTCCACATACCAAGTGATGTTGCTGGCAGTCACATCTGAGCATGTCTCTCCTTTGGTCATCGCTTCCAATATACATTTTTAAAATATATTTTATTGATTTTTTACAGAGTGGAAGGGAAAAAGATAGAGAGTCAGAAACATCGATTAGAGAGAATCATCGATCAGCTGCCTCCTGCACACCCCCTATTGGGAATGTGCCTGCAACCAAGGTACATGCCCTTGACCAGAATCGAACCTGGGGCTCTTCAGTCCGCAAGCTGACGCTCTATCCACTTAGCCAAACCGGTTAGGGCTCCAATATTTTTATCCTCAGAGTTGGGACTTATAAGTTGGATCGGGATCCAGGATTGGTAGGAAAGTAGACTGACGTTGGAGGTGGGAGTCATCGGCTCTAATGTGTCATGGTCCTGCTCTGTGGACGGTGCTGATTGAACTAATCAAGAACAGCCAATCTACAGGCTTTCAGTGACCCACCATGTGGTCTGGTATCAAAAGATCAACTGGGCCCAGCTGGCTAGGCTCAGTGATTGAGTGTCAACCTATGAACCAGGAGGTCATGGTTTGATGTCCTGGTCAGGACATTGCCTGCCTGGGTTGCAGGCTCAATCCCCAGTGTGGGGTGTGCAGGAGGCAGCTGATTGATGATTCTCTCATCATTGATGTTTCTATCTCGCCCTCCTCCTTTCTCTCTGAAATCAATTAAAATGTGTATTAAAAATAAAAAGATCAGCTGGGCCAATGGCACAGAGTGCCTTGTGAATAAGAACTAAGAAATCCCCAGGAAATGAGGATATTGGTGGTGAGAGCTAAAGCTGAAAGGTCAGATGGAGAGAGAGACCAGTGGGGTACTGATGAGCTACATGCAAGCTGAAGTTAGGTGGGAGAAAACACTGAGCAAGCAGAAGTCAGGGTATAGAGACCTGTGGGCGGTGAGTGGGAGGGAAGAATGGGGCAGATGAGGGGAGAGGGAGGCTTTCTGATTAGAGAGACCACAGAACCCTGCAGGGATGTCTGTTCCTTGAACCACAAAAGCCCTATTTATATGTTTGCTCTATAAACAGGCTTAAATTAAGCCCTGGGCTAATTGCTGGGGGTATAGTCCTTGATCTTCAGGGGCTCACAGACCTGTGAGGGAGAGACGTGTGTAAAAGGGCAATGACACAGCTCAGCAAGGGGTAGTAAAACGCATAATGTAAAAGGTGAAATGAATATACAGGAGGCACATCTCAGTTTTCCTGGAAAGTCAAGGAAGGCCTCCAGCCAGACTGAGGGAGGGCAGGTAGGTAGACTCTAGGCATTTGCGATGCACTGTGTAAAAGCCTGAGGGGCAGCACAGCATGTGTGGAGATTTATAAGAAGCTGGAAATATAGGAACAAGAAAAAAATGTATGAGTAGATAGTGATGACGAGAAGGTGAACGATGTAATAGGCATCAGCAAATTGGTCTTCAGAAACCAAAATCACACAATTATGATGGAAGGAACCTTAGAGCTCATCTAGTCCAAATTGCGTAATTTACTAATGGGGAAACTGAGGCCCAGAGGTGGAAAGTCACCTTCATGCTGCTGTGGATCTTTCTGGAATTGCCCAAGGACGAAGGGGCAGGGCTAGGACAAACTCCACGCTTTCTGAGCACTGGTTCCAACCTCTATGTAAAAGGCAGGTAGCTAGCAGGATGCAGAGACTTTCCATTTTAGCCTGATGTTCTCGGGGGGAAGGGTGGTCCACTTAACTACTCCTGAACAGAAGCACTGAGAACCCAGTGCAGCAAACAGGGACACAGTACACATTGACCCTGCGAATGAAGGCACAAGCGAATGCTTGGTTCCAATCTTAACTGGCCATCTGAAAGGCCCTCTTTGTCTTCTCCAAATCCTGTCTTTGCCTAAGGATCTGGTTCAACTCCCTCCTCCTCCAGGAAGCCTTCCATGTCTGCCCAGCACCCATAGGCTGGAGGCACCTTCTCTTCTATGGCCTTTCAGGCTATGATATTCACAGGATACTGTTCATTGCCATGCAAGTTTCCTGCTCATCTATGTGGTTATTTCTCTAACTGGGAGCTCCTGCCTGTGGAGGGCCTATGTCTCATACAATCTTGATCCTTACAACACTTAGTCTAGTGCCTGGCACAAGACAACACTAAGAGATTCTTTTAGACTGTGCAAAATGATCCTTTCTGCCTTCTCTCAGGCCCTTTCAAAGCTAATTGGACTTACTGTATTGTTCCATTTCTACTATTGCCTCCCACTTTTCCTGTTTTTTTCTTAACATTGAATTACAATTGTAATACTCATACTAGAGGCCCGGTGCATGAAATTCGTTCAGGGGGAGGGGGGGAGGATGGGGGAGTGGCATCCCTCAGCCTGGCCTTCACCCTCTCACAATCCGGGACTCCTTGGGGGGGATGTTTGACTGCTGGTTTAGGTCCGATCCCGGGGCGGGCAGTCAGACATCCCTCTTGCAATCTGGGACTGCTGTCTCCTAACCACTAGCGAGCCTGCCTGCCTGTCTGATCATCCCTAACCACTCACCTGCCTGCCTGATCACCCCTAACCACCTCTGCCTGCCTGCCTGCCTAATCACCCCTAACTGCTTGCCTGCCTGCCTGATTGCCCCTAACCACTCTACCTCAGTCCCTGCTGCCAGGGCTTCATCTGGAAAGATGTCCAGAATGATGTCCAGAAGGTCATTTGGCTGTCCAGTCTAATTAGCATATTATGCTTTTATTATTATAAATTATTATAGATAGAGCCCCATAGTAAAATAATCTGCTGTTGTACCTGTGGAGTCCAAAAGTTAAGAAAGTTAAGTGACCTTCTAGGTTTCTCAGGTAATGTTGCTCAAAGTGATGGATGAGTTCAGAATCATATGTGTGTGAACTAAAGACTAATAGGAGGTTCAAGAAAACCACTGATATAAACATCTTCAAGTAGGTGGAGTTCAGGGGGGAAAATGCATTCATTATACGGAAACCACCTCCTTCTGCATCTTAGAGTCTTTATACAGGAAATGATCTAAGGGGACAAGATTAAGACTCTTCCGCTTTCACAGTTGATGATAGTGTAAACAACTGCTCCATGGGCTTCATATTCCTTGCCCAAATACTAGGCCCATTTATTTGACCTGTCTGGGGTACTTATTTTGTTTTAAAAGGTAATGGTATGCTTATGTCCACCCTCTGATAAGTTATAAAATACTGTTTTTTAGTTCATTCTTCCACAACATGTTCCTCTTAATTTATTGCATATTCAACTTCTGGCCCAATCACATTAATCAAATGCCCAGTTTATGTCAAAGGAGGTCACTTTGATGGATCTATTTCATTTGACCTCCAGATCCACTTTCCAGTCTTTTCCAACCTTCTGTTCCTCCATGGGCCACCCTCCAGGAACTGCATCCGTGCTCTTGATCTCTGGTGTATCTAACTGGGTTTAGCCAGTGGGAGGCACTGGAAGGTGGTGGAAGGGTGAGAGCAGAGTGAAGGTCAAGTCCCCTGGCTCCCGCACTATTGGGTCACCGTGAGTTGGCTGCAGCCCCCTACTGAAGGCCACAGACCCTATCAGGGGTCCTCTTCAATTCTTATTTATTTATTTATTTTTATTAATCCTCACTGAATTCCACTGATTTTTTTAGAGAGTGGAAAGGAGGGAGGGAGGGGGAGAGAGAGAATAAGGGAAGGAGACAGAGGAGAGAGAGAGAGAGAGAGAGAACCTGGGCTTGTGCCCTTGATTGGGAATTGAACCCTCGACCCTTAGGTGTGCCTGCTGACAGTCTAACCTCTGAGAACACACTGCCCAGAGCAGAGGTCCTCTTTATATAGCCACCTATTCTGGTTCTGGATACTCTTTCTTAGGCCTAGGAGTGGTAATTGCTCAATGCTGTCACTAGTCATGTGGTTTACATCCTCCCTTGCAACTTCTTTAAATCCTGCCCAAATCTTTGCAAATACTCTACGTACTTTATAAAAATCATCTATTTTCAAGTATTTTTAAAAAGCCATAACACATATTTTTTAGAATACATCATGAACTTAAAGCACGACAAAATTCTTAATTCTTAATTCTTCCTCTCCCTTTCCAGATACAATTGCCACCAGTGGTTACAACCTTCTTTCCATACCTTTCTTAATTTGCCATTAAGTGTTCAGATGTATGAGTGCATTTTTCCAAAATTTTATAAACCATAATAATATGTACAGTATTGATAATATTCCTTAGGCACATCTTAGCAGCTATATGACATTGCAAATACCTTATTTCTTAAGTTCACCTTAATCACCCAGTTTGAGTGTGCCATCTGTTTTTTGCTGGGACTTCACTGATAGTCACCATATGGTTTGTAAAAAATGGAATGATTCCACTTACATGAGGTACCTAGAATAGTCAAGTTTATAGGGACAGAAAGTAGAATGGTGGTTGCCAGGGACCGGGAAGTGGGGTGTTGTGCTTAGTGAGTACAGGGTTTCTATTTGGGATGTTAAGAAAGTTATGGAGATGGATGGTGGTGATCATTGCACACCAATGTGAATGCACCTAATGTCACTGAATGATACACTTAACAATGGTGAAAGCTCAATTTTATGTTACACAAATATTACCACTATCAAAGATAAATAAATAGGGGGAAATAAAAGCTGATTGCTTATTAATTCTTGTTAGGCTACAACCAAATAATATCTCCTCTCCCCTCTCATTTTCAAATTCCAGTGGAGGGACCACATTGGGTCAGCCCAGGCAATGACCAGGAACCTTTCATTCCTGCTCAAGAACTCAATCATACTTGGGATGCTGTCTAATTGATTTGGAAATATAAATGCATGCTGATCTTAGTCTGGAAAAAAATGGTGCCGGTACACTATACTGACCGATAGTAGCCTCCTCTGCTCTTACCCTCAGGTCAAAGCCTAGCTCATCTCCACATATTTCACGAAGCTGTCTGGACATGCTCCCTCAGAAGCTTGTCGCTCTTCTCATTCCTGGCCCTGAACTCCGACTGCCCTGTGCTAGCTTTGTAGAAGTCAACCCATTATGTCACTCTGGTTCTGATTCCAGACAGTTGTCTCCAAAAGGCTCAAAGCTTTTTGAGGACGAGGATCAGGGTCTTATTGCCATTGTCCCAATCCACTGACATTGATGCTGAATAGTATTCTACATACACTTGGCAAATGATTACAACCTTTCATAGATGGTATTGTGCGATTTACATAATGGAAGGGACTGCACATCAGAATGTGTTTCTCCCTAGTTCTGATTTCTACTGGCAGGAAGACTAATTTTCTCAAACTTATAATAGCCCAGACTCTTGACAGCAGTTTGACATACAGGCACAATGGATGCCTTGGGTGCTTTCTTCTCCCCTTTCTTTCAGATTTCTGTAGTTCCTGAGCCAGAAATTTATACAAATAGTTAAAATCTCCAAGGAATAATGAACTCCTCTTCAGGAACCACAGAGGTGGGCAGCATCCACAAAACTCTGTTTCACCAGAGCAGAGCCATCTGTTCTGTTGGAATTGTTCTTAGATTGCTGTTGCATCTTCCTAATTTCTCCCTTTGTGATGGTAAAATAATGACCTATTTATATCGTGGTCCTTGTGTTGTTTTGAGCATGGCTTTTCCAGTAAGAGAGAGAATTTGATTTTATCAGACTATCACAGATGCTAGGAAATTCCAGTCCCATTCCTGGGCCTTGCTGAAATAAGCAGGTATGTTAGAGACATGATAAGTGGAGCCCAGGATTTGCTCTCTACTCCTGCTCTCTAAACTGAATACTTGAAAGTCCTCACATTGCAATGTGGAGATGAATTAGGACATTAGTGTGTTAAAGTTTGTAGCTTTTTAATTATTGGTTATGATGTGTTTTATTGGTTCACATAAAATCTTTCTATATTGAAGATAATAACCTATCCCATAACAGATTCATCCCATTTTAAATTGATTTGTTTTTTTATTTCAACTTTATTTGTAGCATTTATGGAAACTTTTTATTCTTATATAATCTTTATATATTAACATTTGTCTGGATAGGTATTCTGTCCCATTGAATTGTCATTTTTATGTATGTGTATGTTAATACTGCATTTAATGCTAGTGGGTTAAGTAGGCATTTTAATACTTTTTGGTGAGAATATAATTGATGTAACTTTTCAGGGAGAGCAATTTTTCCAATTGAATGCAAAGGCCTGAAATATGTTCATATTCTTTGACTCAATAATTCCTCATTGAGGGATCTATGACAAAGAAATGTAAAATATTTATTCACTAAGATGTCCACTACAGTATTATTTATAACTAGAGGCCTGGAGCACAAAAATTTGTGCACTGGGGGTGGGGGGCTCCCTCAGCCCAGCCTGTGCCCTCTCACAGTCTGGGACCCCTCGGGGGATGTCCACCTTCTGGCTTAGGCAGATCCTTTCCATGATCGTAGGCTCGGGGAAGAAGCCGCCTGTCCATGATCCCAGGCAGCCTTTTCCGGCAGTGGCCTGCGATCATGGACAGGCGGCTTCTTCAACTCCTGGCGGAAGCTAGCCACAGGCACTGGAGCCAGTCTTCTCTGTCTCCCCTGCCTTCTGAGTCTCCAACAGGCCCAGAGTGGCCAGAGCAGGGATGCTTGCGTGATAGCTGTGGCTACAACTCAAGTATCCTGGCTCTGGCCTCCACCATCTTTGTTGAGTTAATGTGCATATCACTCTGGATTGGTTGGTGGGCATGGCTGGTGGGCATGACTTAGCATAGCAGAGTGAGGGCTAATTTGCATGTTTGTCTATTGTGATATAGGATAATAAAAAATTGGATATAATGTTTGGGAATTAGGACTTTCACAGACAATTGTGTAGTCATTAAAATTTAATTATAAAGAAAATGTCACTACCCAAGGAATGCTTATGATATAATCAGTGATGTGTTAGCAAAAGTTTAACAACAGGCTCTCTGAAAACATAAAACAAAACAGCCCTGCTTTGTAGTGTTTGCCGGTTTCTGTGGTGTGCATGTTCCCACCGGGGCTGATTTCAAGCTCTCAACACGATGTCACTGAATTCACAGCTGAACAGAGATGTGTATGGACTCTGCTGAACAAGTATGAGCCAGCTCCAGAACTCCACTAGGTATGTTGTTATGTGACAAAAATAGGAAGCAAAGAGTGTACATAGTGTAAGGTAATCTACTCAAAGAGGCTAGAAGAAGAATGGTCCTTTGGATGGTAGAATTATGAAAGATCCTTTCTTCCTGTATCTACATATTTCTCTGAACTTCACAGAATGTTGTTAGAGAGCCAAATGATTTTTACAATCAGAAAATGAATCCCTACTTGTTCTATTTCCCTTCTTCCCCATCCACTCCTCATCAGGAAGCTTGTCTCCTTTTGTGATCCTGTTGACTCTAGTGACAATACTACACTGAGGCTTTTGCTGGGGTCAACTTTAAAGACTTGCTCTGTATTTGCAGAGCCTTTTCTTTGTTTCAGAATCTCCTGTCCTGACACCTGTCTCCCTTTCACCCTCTACAAAGAAGGACAGAGGATTTCATCCTCTACAAAGAAGTTACTTTGTTATCTTGGAGTAGCAGGCAGAGGTATAATAAACATATACTTAGGTAACCCCCAATACAGCTTATGTTTCTGTCACATGTGATAATGTGTGCCTCTGGTCACTTAAAGCTGATGATAAGTCCTCACTCTAGAAGGAATCAGTCCTCCACTCCATTGTCCAATGAGTGTGAGCCAAGCGATCAAGTTGAGGACTCACATGAGCCAGTGGCTATAACCCAGGTGTCCTCACCACCAGGCAGCGGGAGTGTCTATGGCAGCAATGCTGGAGGCAATATTCAATCTAGAACTTCCCAGGGAGGAGCTGGTAAGCGAGAACCCCTCAGTCTGTATGGAGACTCATGTCCAACACTGTCACTAGGAACTTCGCCTCAGCGTGGGCCACTTCTGGGGAAACTTTCAACCTTACCACTCTCTGGAAACAACCCCTCCCTTCCTTTCTTGAGTGCGTTTTTGGATGTGACCAGTTAGGTACTGAGAAGAGGGGATGGCAGGTGCTTGGGAAAAGACACAACACAGAGACCTAAAAGCTTCATTTGAAGAAGCAGCAACTCTTCAGGAAGTTAGCAACAAAAGTCACAGAGAAACATGCATGATGATAGGGGAAATGGTTTTGTCTACAGCTGGTGACAACTGATTGGGGAGGGCATCAGCCTTTCTCCCTGGGTCCTGCTGGCCCTCTGGGGTGGGGCCTCTGTGGAGTCTTCTCCATGTTGTAATTCTGAAACGCACTGTCATTGCTTGAACCTCCCACCCATTTTCCAGGGCGTGGCATTCTATTCCTGTTCCCCATCTCAGAGAAGTGGGCACTAGGTGGAAACCTTGACCTCACGTGTGCACTTGTCCTGATTTGCCCTGATACTCCTTCCTGCTCAGCCACATTATCCTCCAATCCACTGCCAAACACTGTCCCAGCCACTATACAGAGCTCCACTTGTATCCATCTTCCTTGTTCTAAGCCGAGCTGTGGCCCCAGGTAACCTGGATGCTGTGGTGGCCCCCTCCCTCGGCCATCCTGCACCCATTCTTTCCCTTACTTCATTCTACACAGAGTGCCCAGGGTTATCTATTCAAAATGCCCATGCTTCATGTCACTCATCTTATTATAACCCAGTTCTCTTAGGACAAGATCAAAATCCTCCAGGTGGCTTATGTGTCTGAGGCACCTGCCTCCACTCCCATCCCACTCTCATCCTGGCTTTCTGGTCTCTGGTCCACTTTCAGTTCCTTTACTGGCATGCTCTTCCTTCCACAGAATGCTTTTGGTCCATACCACGGCTCTTAATGCTTCTGTTAAGCCCATCTGTCCTGTCCTCCACTCAAGTGTCACTTTCAGAAAGTCTTTGTGGACTCTCCCTCCTCTCCCCTCAACTTCTTAGATGACTGGGTTCCATGTCACACGCTCTCAGGGAGCCATGCTCTTTCCTTCAGAACACTTGCCCTAATTTTTAATTTTGCAGGCATTTGACTATTTCTACTTCCTGTTTTGACTATGGGTACCATGACAGTAAGGACCCCATCTTTCATCGTTCATGATTATATTCCCAATATCTACCACAGTGATTGTGAGTAGCTCAGCAGATGGCATTTAAGTGAATGACTGAGGGTATGGAATGTGACTTTTCTCTGTGAACCCTTTGAGACCTGCCCCTTGTGTAGTTGCCAATTCCTGCCCCTCTGCTCACCTGGCACTTCTTCATATCCATCCATCAGTTTGCCCATCTGTAAAATGGGGCTAACCATATGTCATAGTGTTGAATGTAAGATGAATATAAGAGATCAATTGAAGGACTTGCATGCATGCATATGAGTATAATCAATGGACACAAGACACTGGGGGGTAGGGGAGGAGGGGGGAGGGTCGGGGGAGAAAAATGGAGGCCTATCTAACACTTGTTGTAATACTATAAGCAATAAAACAAAATTTAAAAAAAGCATAAGCAATGGTTGCAGACAACAGGGGGTGAGGGTGAGGGCAAGACTTGGGGGATGAGGGGACAATAGGGGATAAAGACACATTTGTAATACCTTAATCAATAAAAAGTTTTTTAAAAATGAAAAAAAAGATGAATTATAATTATGGATCTGAACATGCACAATGCCTATCACATAGTGAGTGCTTAAAAAAATGCTTGTTTTCTTTATAATCATACTTGTTTCTTACCATGAGCACGGACGAGGAACAGGCCGCACCTCCTTCATCTCAACCACACAGTCAGTGGGCCCCCATGAAGGCCTCTAGGTTTGAATGATGGGACTGAGACAACAGTGTACATTGTCCTTGCCTGCCTTTTTCAAGACTAAATCCTTCATGACCTCATCTTGCCTCGAAGCCTCTTTTCTGGTCATATAACCTGTGGCTAATTCATTTTTGATCAACGGGATTGCTCTGCACATACATTCCTGTGTAATATCACCCCTGGAGGTCCCCTCAGCACTGGAAGGCGGTTTAGCTCATTTGAACTAATTGCTTAACATGTTAAATCAGATACGACGGACCTTAGAAAGAAAAATGAAGTAAAAAAAAAAAAAGATGAATCTTAATTGTCCTCATACCCACAATCTTCCAAAACTGACTTCTTTTACTATCGGCAGCTCCCAAGGCATGTTTGTGCCAACCAGGAGGTTTAGGTCATTTTCACCATCACCAGCCAATAGCCTCTGAGAATTCACTGGATGCTCAGCACCATGCTCACAACATTGTAGAAACATGTATGACCTTAAAACATGTACATCGCAGTTGGGATACTTCATTCATTGATTGTTAGTATCATTAATTTGTCTTCTATGCTCTTCTCTTTCACCCACTTCTGTCCATTGTGTACCAGTTAAAATACTATTTATCCTCTAAAGCCCAGCTCAGATAGGTTTGCCTCCTCCCAGAAGGTTCTCTATCCTCTCATAAAAAAATTAATCACTCCTTTAATTGGGCTACATCTGTATCTTAACAAAGTTCTATTTTTATTCTCCACACTGTCTTTCTTTGCTAAAAATTTGTCTCCCTTATTAGAATGTGAGATACTTAAAAGTAGAAAAATAATTATGTCTTCAGTATCCAATATGGTGATTAGTATATAGCACATGCTCAACAAATGCTTGCTGAACTGAATACATTTTTTTTTGGCCAAAAAATATATTGTGCCTACTCTGTGCTAGGTGCCACTATGGGCTGTATGCCAGGCCCAGAGCGGCATTGGAGGAATGCTGCAGGGCATGAAAGAGCATCAACTGCCACCTCTCTTCCATGAAGCATTTACTGCTTTTTACCTTTTAATCCTCATAACATCCCCAAGAAGACCATATTAGCTTCATTTTACAGATATGGAAATGGAGGGGTCAAGAAGTGAAGTTTGTGACTCAGGTCATAGCTGTACTGGGATTAGCTTGCTTGCTGTTAAGGAAGATGTAAAAATAAACCTTTGTGAATAAAGCCCACGTGGACCTGAAATGGAGTCCCAAGGTGTCTGAAAGAAGGTGGCTTTGGAGAGAAGGCATTCTGGTCCTGCCTTTGTTTCTTTTCCATGGAGACTTCCATGCTCTCTGCCCATCTGCCCATCTGTGCTCACTGGCCAGCCCTCTCCACTTCCCCAGTCCACCCAGAGGGGTCAGCGGGAGTGGCTTAGTCACCACTATCTCCCCAGAGCTCAGCTGCTAGGGTATTTCACTGGGCTTTGAAAACAGTGACTTTCCATTTGAAAAGAAATTCATTATGATCCCTTGTAAAAAAGTATATCTTACATCATGAGTAGGTATACAAATATATACTCATCATGAGGTAAAGACATACATTCATATGTATATACACAAACACACAAATATATAAACACACATACATATACCAACAAAGGTTTTGGAAACATATAATGAGAAATATTTCATGAAACAAAACTATATTCAATGTGCTCTGATATTTCCCATTCCTTTCCATGCCACTAGAGAAAGGACTCCTCATTACCCTGCAAGCTGATTTCATGATCCACTAATGAGCTGAAAGCCTCAGCTTGAAAAACCCTGATCTGAATGTTGGAGGCCTCAGGGAGCAGTCCTGGGCCGCCTCTGGTCTCTCTCTCACTGGCTCAGTGACCTCATCCAGCTTCATGATTTAAACACAGTATGTACTGATTCTTCACAAATTTGCACCTACAGGCTGGACCTCCCTGCATTTCCACACTCATCTACCCAGTAGCCTATTGACATCTGTACTTGGATGTGCAATGGCATCCCAAACCATACTCATAGCCCCTATCTCAAGCCCGCATTTTTTTGTAGCTTGTCCCACCTCAGTAAAAAAAAAAAAAAAAAAAAAAAAAAAAAAATGCTTAGGCTAAAGCACTTGGAGTTATACCTGATACCCCTCCAGATCCAAACCTCCTGCAGGTACTCTTGGCTTCAAACTATATCTAGAAATCACCAGGTCCTTACCACCTCTAGTAAACACCACTCTGCTTCAAACACTGCCATCTTTGTCCTGGATCATTGTAAAGACCTTTTAACCAATCTTGTTTTTACCTCAGCCAGAACGGTCCTTTGAAAATATGTCAGATCGTGTCACTCCTCTGCTCAAAACCATCTGCTCAAACTCTCCAAAGAATCCTCACCTTTTGCAGTATGAACCCCAAGTCCTTCCATAGCCTTCAAGGCCCTATACCACTGGACCTGGTGACAGTCTGACCTCAGTGTTTGCTGCTCCCCTTACTTCCTCTCCTCCCACTATTCCCCATTCATGTCAACCACACTCCTACCTCAGGGCCTTTGCTCTTGCTCTTCCCACAGACTGTACCTCTGCTTCCCCCATTATCCACATGGCTCATTCTATTAGGAAGGAGTTGCCAGGGATAGAGACCCAATAAGGTGTATATATGTATAGAAAAATATTTACTGGCTCATGTGATGGTGGAGGCTAACAACCACCAAGATCTGCAGTTGGGAGAGCTGACGGTATATTTCCGGTCCGAAGGGAAGCAGCCTGGAGACCCAGGAAGAGCTGATGTTTCAGCTCAAGTCCGAAGGCAGGAAAAAAACTGATGTCCCAGCTTGAAGGCAGTCAGAGGGCATTAGTTCTCTTTCCTTGGAAAGGGTCATCCTTTGTTCTATTTGGGATTTAAACTTGTTAGATGAGGCCCACCCATATCATGGAGGGCGATCTGTTTTACTTAATTTACCAACTTAAATGTTAAACTCATCCAAAAACACCCCCACAAAAATATACAGATAATATTTGACCAAATATCTAGACACTCTATGACCCAGTTAGGCTGACACATAAATGTAGCCATCACACTCCCTCCTTCACTTCCTTTAGGTTTCTGCTCCAACATTGCTTTATAAGAGAGACTTGCTCTGAGCATCAATCTATAATGACACTCCTCGCCCCTCTCATGTCACTTCAAATACCCTTACTCTTCTTTCACTTTCCCCAAAGCATTTATTACTAACCTGACTTATTATTAGTTTTTGCATATTGCTATCTGTCCCAAACTGTAAAATCCAAGAGGGCAGGGACCTCCCTCCCTTTTTTTTTTGCTTGTTTTCAGCAATCTTTCCAGTGCTTAGAATAATGCCTGGCCTGGGCATGGTAACTAACCCCACACACATTGAGTTGCACATATAATAAGCCACATATGTTTTCCCTTTGTGTGGACTGTCCATAGATGAGTATGGCTTTTTTATGAAGTCCCACGAAAAATAAATTTACAAGAGCTACAAGAAACTTGAGGATGTTACGCACGTTCAGAGAAGGAAGGGCTGTTTCTAGCTGGTGGTAGAGAGAATTGTTGTAGAGAAAAGGTATCTTAACTGATTCCTGATAGTAGGATTTAAGGCTAGAAATGGGGCAGATGTCAGACTGAGGAAAAAAGCACACACATAGGCAAAGGGGGAGGAAAATGCGTCGTACACAGAATAGAGTCAGCGGTTTGCTTAGCCTCTGGTAAGCACCCACTGAAGATCAATCACTCCTCCAGGTATCAGAACACAGGCCAATTTGGGTGAGATTTTAACTCAAGCCCCCCAGTCTCATTATCCCATGGCATGGCTTGGTGGCCTGGGTTACCCAGATCATTGCTTCTCCTCACCCCTCTAATGGGCTCCGCATCAATGCAGGTAATAGCTGGGCAATTGCCTGGCTGTCCTGTCTAGGGCACCTTTGATCTTCACCAGGTACAGGTGAGATGCCTGTATCTGCAAGAAATGATGGGAGCCTGCACTTGCAAAATGCCTGTCAGTACTTTCTGAGTGCTTAATTAGTTCATTCTCACCTCTCCTACTGCACAAGGGCACCTGGCTGGTCCTCACTACACATTTATTAGCGTTTCTTTTGGATCAGGAGCAGGAGGCAGGGTGCAGAGGGTATTGACTGAAACATTGTAAGCTTGTCAGAGTCACGATTCCATAATTTCAGCACTGCCATCAGACTTGCCAAAGAACTTCATTCTTTTCACCCCTGCCCCCTTCTTAAAAACTACCAACAGCTTATCACTTTAAGGACCTCTTGAAATAAACAAGAAAGATTTTTAAATGTTCTTAGCTTGTAGGTCTGACTTTCTCTTTATATTTTTTTCTTTCCATTTTTGCATCTGTATCTTTGCCTGTCTTTTCCGCTCTGTTCTCTTTTGTCCAATCAGTATTGTTGAAAGGCAACAGAATATATTGACTAGAACAGAATACTTGGGAAAGAATGAGAAAGTGCCTAGCTAGTGTGGCTCAGTGGTTGAGAGTCAACCTAGGAACTGAGAGGTCACTGGTTTGATTCCCAGTTAGGGCACATGTCTGGGTTGGGGTTTGATCCCCAGTGGGAGCCACTCAATGGGGGCCAGCCAAGTGATTACTTCCTCTCTCATTGATATTTCTATCTTTCCATCCCTCCCCCTCCCTCTCTTTCTCTCTCTCTCAAACACACACAAAACAAACAAACAAAAATGAACAAAAACAATAAAATATATTTAAAAAGAAAAGAATGAGAAAGCTTGGGATTTATGTTCTACTTAGATTGAAGGACCTAGGATTCCTATGGACCCTGACACATACTCACTCTGTGGCCCTGAGCAGGGACTTAAACCTCCTTGCCTCTCAAGTTTCTAACAGAGGATGAAGATAACATGAGGCTGTGGGGAGAAGAAGAAGAGGCAGTAATAACCCAGCAGGGAGTGTATGGCTTCCAGCTCAGGAAAGTTGGGCTTCTCTTCTCACTAGCTGTTGGCTAGGGTAAGGCACTTACTAATAGTAGTTAAGATTCACTGTGTCTGCATCACATGCCAGGCATTATTCTAAACTTATTTTTTTTGGATTGTTTCCATGAGTCTTTCTACCCTGATGGCATTTTGCATCTGAGAGAGGGAGGCTCTGAGAGATTCAGGGGATTGCTCGGTGCCACAGAGCAAGAACCAGACGCAGAAAGCAAGCCCAGCTCTTCTGGCCCCAGAGCCCACATGTGAGCACTGCCAGTCTGCAACAGAATTGCTTATGTCATAGGTGATACCAATAACATATTAATAATGGATATTAATACATCAATGATTATTATGGATATGTTAATATCAGTAATAGGTAATATCAAGTAGTACTTACTTCATATGGCTACTCAAAGGAGTAAATGAAATGCATAACTGACTTATCGTAGTATCTTCTAATAATGTAATTCTGTAATACATGTTAGCATGTGCAACCTTAAATATTTATTTTGACAACATGATGGAGTAAAATATACACATTGTCTGTGTGTGAATAAGTAGCTTGTGTTCCTTACTGTCATGATGACAATCTCTAACTTTTATCCTACCTCTCAATGCAGAACTGCTCTGATTCATACCCACTCCCCCCTGCACCCTGCCCCCACCCTCCGGCTGCATTGGTTCCTGTGAAAGTTCTCAGACCACTTTATGCAGTGATGACAAACAGTTCCAGAGCTCTATGACTTGTGTGTTAATTAAATGTGAGAAAACACGGAGCTCCATGAGGACACCTCTGTGCTTTCTTTTTTAACTCGGTGCTTCCACCATGCCTTGCAGCTGCACCACTCACAGCACTCAGCCACAGAACAGTAGCCTATTCACTGAGCCTGGTGAGTCACAGATCAGTTCTCGGAAAAGGAAAGATGCACCTTGAGAGGCCGGGGAGGCAAAAGGTGAATCCGGGGGCTTTGCGTGGTTAGTGCAAAGGTCACAAATGAGATGCCAAGCTCTTCCCGCTCACTCTCTCACCCATCATTTATTAAGCCGAGACAGTGCCTGGCACTGGAGAAACACAGTCCAGTAATTCTCACTCCCTGCCTTGGAGGAGCAGAAGGGAAAGGATTTTCCATCTACAATACTGATTACTTGCTCTGGGCTGGGCACTGAGCTAGGAATTTTGATCCTCAAGATCCTCTTGAGATAGGCATTATAATTCCCACTTTGAAGATAAGGAAATTGAAGTTTAGATAATCCAAAAGGTTTACCTGAGGATCGCCTGGCTGGGAAATGAAGGAATTGGGACTGCGGGGTTGCCACATTTTACTATAACTCTGACTAGAGAAGCTCATGTCTAGTGGGGAGATGGGCTCACATCAGTTCTGTGTGGAAGGATCAGGTTCCTGGCTACTCAGTCCTGCAGTGCATGTGGAGTGGAGTGAGAGCGTCCCGGCAGCTATTGTTAGATCCTCCACTCCAGCCTGAGACAGGAGGAGGGTGGTCAGGTTCTCTGCTACTGTGTTACTCAACTCATGCATGTCCATCTCTTCAGCTTAGCTGCCAAGGGAAACCTTGGGGGTCCAGAGGGAGCTGCAAACTGGCCAGCCTGGCCTCCTCCTGCAGCAGGGGTGGGGGAGGGAGGAGACTGGCCCTGGCGTGGCTGGTATATTGTAGCACAGGCTGCCCACAATATTCCTAAATCACAGGTCTCACCATATTGCCCCTCTGTTCAAAACCTTTCAGTAATTTCTCTGGCATAGAAAAGAGGCAAAGTCCTGAGCAAGGATTTGCAGTTCTGTAGGGAGGCCCCCAGCTTACCTTCGTAACTTCCTTTGCCACATCACCACTTGCGCCCAGTAGCTGCAGCCATGCCACACTCCTCTTCTTCATTTCAGGACATTTTGCCTTAGCTCACCCACTATTATTCTTCTTCCTATTATTATTATTTACCACTTATGGCTTAAGTCAAATGTTTACTATTCCATGAAACCTTCCCAAATAGTCCTAGCAGGTCACTTCCCTCCTCTGCACAACCTGCCTTGTCATGACCACAGATGGCGCTGAGTCATGACCATAGTTCTCAGGCAGCCTGAGGATTGGCCCTCGGGCCCTGGCTCAGAGCTTACTCACAGTGCACTCATTAAGGCTTTGTGGGCTCAACTAGGAAACTGTCAAGTGCACAGCTGGCTTTAATGTCTGTGCAGCCTGTGCGCCTTCAAAGCCACTCCTGCTCTCCTCCCCCCCGCTCTGTTCAGGATTACAGGGCCCTGGTTCTTGCAAACCATGCTTTGCAGGTGCCTTTACACATCACATTTCCCAGGGTTCTTTCTAGGTTCTGAGTTCATATTATATGGGCACCAGGAAAGCTAGATGCTGATTCTAGCTCTGCCATTATGCATTCTTGGGTCATTCACAATTCCTCTGGGCTTTAATGGTGAGATATAAAAGGATAATGTTAAACTGATGTTATGTAAGAGCCTGAGCTTCTTAGCTTCCTTCCTTCCTTCCTTCCTTCCTTCCTTCCTTCCTTCCTTCCTTCCTTCCTTCCTTCCTTTTTTCCTCCTTCCTCCTTCCTCCTTCCCTCCCTCCCTCTCTTCCTCCTTTTCTTCCTGCCTTCTTTTATCCACATACCCATGAAAAACATATTGAGCTCTTTCCTGCTGCCGGGCAATGGGAATGCAGAGGTGGGCACAGCGTGGTTCCTCTGCTCAGTGAGCTCACACAGGAGCAGCAGAAGCATTTGAGGAGAGTGATGTGAGTGGGCATGTTCTGTAGAAGTAACGGATGGCCTGCTTGGGGAGGGGGTGGCTAATGGGAGCCAATTTCCTGAGGGCAGAATGAGAGCAATGGGTACAAGTCAGAGGGCATCTGATTTCATCTTGCAATGACATCCTAACAATCAGAGGAGCTGCATGCTGACAGTGTAAGGTAGTGACATCCATCAACATATCCAAGAAAGAGCTGGATGCTGCCCTCATAGGAGGCAGGGAAAGTTTTTCTGCTTTGGGAAGATAGACTAAATGGTTCCAAGGAGGGTGTTTAATTCTAAGCTACTCTGATTCTAAAAGTCAATATTTCTATGCTTCAAACAAATGGTTTTGAAAAGATTTTTTTTACAAAGCAGCATGACTTTACCTTTAAGCAAAAACTCCATGGAATCTCAACTTATAACATAAGTAAGATCGAATTGACTCTGGTTAACATGCAGGGTTCTTCTTCCCTCAGCTTCCCCTCATTTCCTGAGAAAACAGGTTAAAAAAATTCAGCTTTAAAGAATCGAAGCCCTTTGACTTTCTGGCGGCTGAGCAGATCTGTGCTGTAAGGGCCTGCTGGTCCCAGCTCCTCCTTTCTTCTCTCTGTGACCTGTAGCCCCTTTCTTCACTCCCAGCCCTCTCTGCACTTGGTCTTGAGCGGTTAAGGATCTGACTTGATGCTGTGTGACTTGCCGCATATGGCCCTGGCTCCAGGCCTAGCTCTGACTTCACCTTGCTCTGATGTTGGATTTGTGCGAGCAACTGGCTCCTAGTCTCCACCTTCCTGACTCCCACTCTCACCTGAATTCCCTATCAAGGCACCAGAATACTCCCCCTCTCCTTTTCTCCCCTTCCACCCACTCCTCCCCTCCATCCCTGGCCCTGAGAACCCCTACTGTAGGGCAGTAACTCACATTTTCTGAGCATGCTCTCTGAACCGGACACAGCTCATATTTGATCCTCACATCAAAGCTACTCTGGGGCTTGGTGGCTAATGGGCAGTCAGGCATTATATGTGTACTTGTGTCACAAAATGAGGAGACTAAACCTCCTAGAGAGCACGTGACTTGCTAAGATGCTGCTAAGTTGAGGTCACTACCCAGCTCTGCCTGGCCCTAGAACTTATATCTGTTTCACACCCCAGGGTAATGCAGTCCCTCTGGGGTCTTTGCCCTCCAGTTGTCCTTCCAGGTGCCAGGGTCTCTCTCTCAGTGCTAAAGACAAACTCCCGACATGGTTTCCTGAGGCTCAGCTGCCTCTGAATTCTGCTTGGTCTTCTCTGATTACATACTCTCACATTCATTAATCCCTCACTGTGTACTGGCCATGGTTTTAAACACTGTTACATGAATTATCTTATTTAATCTTTTCAACTGACCTATGAGGTAGGCATATTTCTTATACCCACTTACAGATGAGGTAACAGAGGCCCAGTGAGTTTTAATAGTACAGTCACACAACTTTTAAGTGGTAGTATTAGTATAAACCTGGGTATCTGGTTCCAGAGCCTGACCTAATAACTAGACCCTGCATACAGGTTTTTGTTTTTTCTAAATATATTATTATTGATTGCAGAGAGGAAGAGAGAGATAGAAACATCAATGATAAGAGAGAATCATTGATGGGCTGCCTCCTGCACACCCCACACTGGGGATCAAGCCTGTAATCTGGGTATACCTTGACCAGAATTGAACCTGGGACCCTTCAGTTCACAGGTCTACCGACACTCTATCCACTGAGCCAAACCGGCTAGGGCCCTGCATATTTTTTTTAAATCTTTATTGTTCATATTATTACAGTTGTTCCTTCCTCCCCCACCCCCATAGCTCCCCTCCTCCAAGTTCCCAGCATAGTTTTGACTGACTGCTGTGTCTTCCTCAACAGCAGCTGAGATGGTAAGACTCAATGACACATGTATTCAATGAGGCTTAGGACACTTCCCCAGAGGTCTCAAAATGATAACTACCTTACATAGCTACTTTGCCACTAGAACATTTTTCACTCAAGGTAATAAGTAAATCAGTGATGAGAGCTGTGTGTGTGCTGTGTGTGTGTGCTGTGTGTGTGTGTGTGTGTGTGAGAGAGAGAGATGGGATGAGGAACAAGGATATCTCTGTGTACATTACTTAGTTAGACAGCTTTTCCATTTCTACTTAGTTGCATTACAATGTCTTGTTTTGCTTCAGTGGATGGTTGAAGTTGTGGGTTGACATATAGATTTCATCTCTTGTTCCATATTTGGTGGATTTATTGTGGCTGCTTGGCACCATGAGTTGGGAAGGATTCTGCAGTCACAATTGGTCTCAGCAGGAAAGAGAGTCATGATCTATTAATAATGTCTGCCAGGTGCAAGGGAGATGGAGATGATGCATGCCAGCAGTTTATCTGATAGCCATGAACTGATTTCCTATCCTGGTTCTTTTTTGTCAGTTTTATCTGCAATCAGATAAGTCAAAGAAGGCCTTTTCTTATCCTAAGATGAGATCTGAGCTTGCCAGGATATCCATCTCCTTCATATCTGGATGTCAACATATAAACATGATGCGGAATGGAGGGATGGGAAGGGGGGAGAGGGATTTATAACAAAAATGTTGCTTGAGCATATTTTGTCTTGGCATTGCTTTCTTATTCAAATAGAGCATGAGTTCTCATTAACAACTTGGACAGTCAGTAGAGACCTCTCTCTTCAGTTCTTGTGCATGTGGCTAGGAGATCATCCCCAAGGGCACCATTCTGTATCCTATCTTGGTGGAAGTCATGGCAATACAACAGCAGCTCCACTGCTCTGGACTCGGTGTCCTCTCAATGCTCTCGGTCCTGGTAGGTTGTCAGATTTGCAATGGTCTTGCTAGTTTTTCCCAAAGCTGATCTTTCCTCATCTTTTAGGTTTTAACTCATGCGACTCTACCTGTAAAAAGGCTCTTCTTTAGCACCCCATCAATTGTCTTCCTCGGCCATTCTCTATTGTATTATTCTCTTTCCTCTCCTTTCCTTTCCTCCTCTTTTCTTCTTGTCTTCCTTCATTGACATATGTTTTTCTTATTAATCAATTTACTAATTAAGTGTCTGGCCTTTCATGTTTGTAATGTAAGCATTCATTTTCTTATTCGTCACCTCTAACTCTGAAAAATAAAATAAAAACCAAGACTGATGCCAGAAATTCCATATATGGTCTTCTCGGAGGTGAAGGACAACTGCCATTCAGTGTCTGCTGGTGGTTTTGACCACCTGGCCCATGTAAGACAAGTTCCTGTTGCAGCAACCTGGATCTCTGAAGTTGCTTACAATCCAAATGCACCTCTTGAAGAACTTTTCCCAGGGTGCACACCCATATGTCCTTCCAGCTGGCTTCTAGCCTGGGGGTTCCATCCGATCAGTCAGAGGCTGGGGATATCAGATATCTAGTAGCTTCCCTTCTGGGAGTGAATGGTAACAACTCATTCACACAGACCTCTTGGACCAGGCAGGCAGGAAGAGCCCATGTGCCAAATTTCTCCCACAGTGACATTATTGAAACATTCCTTTGATCACATTTCCCCAATATTGTGGGGGATATCTTTGTCTTTAGTCACTCCCCAGTGCCACAGGCCAAAGTCTGAGGTCTTAAACTAAAGCACTCAAGCCTTCTCAGATCTCCCTGCCTACTCTTGTTCTCTTGACTGGTATCAGGAATGGACCCTGGTTTATTCCCTGAACATGCCTTGGACTCATTATCTCCCTTTGGCAGTTCTTGCCTAGGCAGTCTTCCTTGGACAATCTTTCTGGTCTTCCTTATCTTCGGAATAGATGACTTCCCCGATGGTGCCGCATCCCTCCTGCACATTTCAGTATTGATACACATTGACATGTGATTTTGAAATACATTTTTACTTGTTGTCCTAAGTAATAAGCCTGTGGTAAGCACTATCTCTAATTTGTTTTTGTATCCTTAGTGCACCTAGTAGAACGTCTAGTCCAGATTACAAAAGAATGAATAGAATCATTTCTTCATTTTTCTGAATGAGAAAACAAAAGCTCAGAGTGCGTCTTCATGCCCACATCCAGGTTGGCTGGGGAATCAAGACTTGAACATCAACCTCTTTCTTATATTGAAATTGGAGGCCACACACTCACGTACCAAAGAGGACCAGGCCGGTTCCATAAGCACTGGAGCATGTGGGTAAAATACAATCTGGAGCATGAAGTGGTCCATCTAGGAGAGAAGCCAGCAAACAGCTACTCTGACAATCGGGTGGGCATGTGCGTCCAGCTCTGCCAGACATATGGGTTCCATGTAAAGTTGAAATCTGTTTTATATGAGACGACATCTCACAAAGTTTTTAATGTTGCCAATTAGTTCCAATTAAAATACCTTGTGGTCCAAACACATCCCCTCTCTGAGCCAGATGAGCCTGCCAGTTGGTGACCTCTGCTTTTGGTCTCCCCATACGATCACCCTGGATGTAGAACCACAGATCAAGTAAGTGATTCAGATCTACAGAGGAAGAGCCAACTTCTGATTGCCTTTGTGGCAGAATTATTTAAAGTCACTGACCTTGAGCTGATCTTGGGGCCCTCAAGGTGAGTGGGATGAATACCCTTGAGTTTCACAGTTTGAAATTGTGTCAACTCCCAAAGACCGGTTTCCTGGTCATTAAAACTGACCAGGAAATCCAGTGATAGTCTGCAAATGGGTTCTTCTGTGGATACATGCGAATCAATAGAAATTATAAAAGGGGCCCTGTGTGGATTGGCTGGCTGTCAAGAAAGATAAAATACTGAAGAATTGTTGCAAGGAGGGGGGATCTCCCAATGCCTGGCTCTTTGAAAGTGGAAGGCAATTAACTAAGTAACAATTAGATCCATTGGGTGGGGTTGCATTCAGCTAAGAGAAAACATTCAGCTGTGCCTGAACATAGGCACTAAAAGCTAAGCAATGGAAACTTCGGCCACATTGACTTGAGCATGCGTTATTATGAAAAAAAAGATCCAGTATTGACCTGGAGGCCCTAATTCAGTGTATTAGCATATTAATAACAAGCCATTGCATGCTCTGTCTAAATGCTGAGGATTCAAGTATTGCTGTACCTTCAAAGATAAAGGAAATTGTGTCATTCAGATTTGCAACAAGCAGTCCCAGGTTATCATGACCCTTATAACTTCGAGTATGTTGCTGAACCCATTTTCAGTGTTAGTAATTAAAATAGGGATGATAACAGTTTCCTTTCAAGTTGGTTGGGAGATAAGTTTGTCAATGTATTTCGCACAGTCCTTGCCACAAACTGGATGCTGTATGCAGTTTATTTCGCTGCCCTTCTCAAAATGCCCATAGCATTTTATCTGAATCACTCTTAGGACTTGGTTGGTTTTCTTTCTGAATTTTATAAACTCTCTGTCCAGATATTTTCCTCTGTTAAGCAATGAATGATTTTGGGGCTGAGTTTCCCACTAATTCATCTTTGCACGTTCCAAAAGGCCTGCCCGTTGTAGGCAGCCAATCACTATTTGTGGCACTGACAGGTCCATAGCTTAATGGCACAATGATTGCAGAAGTCTTGGTCCACTGGAGCAGCCAGCATCTTCCCTGTTAGTAACTGTGCCTTGTAGTTGCTCTATTATACCAGGCTGTCTGCCTCAAGGTGAGCAGATGACCCTGCTGGTATTGGTGCACATGTGCTGCTTAAATCATCACCTGCTCTCAGTATGGGAGAGTGGAAGGAGAAGCTAGAGTTTCCGTGACTGAAGTTGGGAGGTAGATCCTAGGAAGCTTCTTTGAATAGATGACTTTAGAGATGGGCCATAGAACATCAGGGAGATATTTCTAAGTAGAAAGGAGGAGGAATATTTTAGGCAAAGAAACAGCCTGTGCAAAGTTATAGAGGTGTGAAAACAGGATGTGTAAAGAAAAAAGTTGTTGAGCACCTACTATGTGCAGGAGCTTTGTCTGTTATTGCATTTCATTATTTCACCTATCTTGCTAGGGAAGCCTTGCCCTTCCTATTTTAAAGGGAGGAAAAGAAATTAGTGATTAAGTTTAGTAATTTGTTCAGACCACAGAGCATGAAAGTGACAGGGCTGTGTTTATGCTAATATTCTCATTCCCATGGTGTATGGTGAGGGGCAGGGAATAGCGGGCTAAAAAGACTGGAATTCACGGCACTTCCCCAACATACTGGGGTCAACTTCGACCCTGAAGGTGAGCACAGGGTCTGCTTCCCTGAAACTAAATTCTCTTCCAGTTTTGAAAATTTTCCATGTGTTTGAAAAGTGATCCTCAAATCTCCTGAAAGAAGGGGGATGGGGCTTGTGAGGAAAGAGATCTTTCTTGTATCACTTTGCAAGTTGTAGCCAAATTGTGTGAGCTATTTTCATGCTTGGATTTCAGACAACTAGCTGAGATCCATATTATCTGATTTGGGATGTTTTATGCAAAGCATTTTTATTTTATCAGGTGCATTGCACTCCACAGCAGCCCAGGCTAATCGCCCCAGTGATGCTTTAGGAAACCAGGTTGGCAGTTTGCAGAGGAGCTGGAGACTGGCGTTTCCACAGTCACTGTGAGTCCAGGTGTCGGGGAGAGCGGGAGTCCTGACAGAGTGTCTCTGGGGACTAATTTGGGAGGTCTCCTTCTATCTGATGTAATCATCTTTTAGATTCTGTGGGCCTCTGGGTTTGGATGGCGGGCTGAGCTGTCACACTATCTTTTTCCTAAGTGAAGTGCAACCTTTAGTGTGACATGATTAAACTGGATGTAGATAGTTTTTTTAATAGGGCATATAAATTCACAGATCCTCAGCAAAGCCTCTAAAGTTACCAGAGGGGCCATTCTGTTTAGACGCTGAGACTTTGGGGTCAGACAACATGAACTTAACAAATATTTTTTCACCCCTTACTAGTTGTGTGATAAAGGGTGAGCATTTTGACCACTGCACCCTAGTCTCCTCACTTAAAATATAGAAATAAGAATACCTTTCTTGCCCGGCCAGTGTTGCTAAGTGGTTGAGCGTTGGTCTGTGAACCAGGAGGTCATGGTTGGATTCCTGGTCAGGGCACATGCAGGCTGGGTTGCAGGCTGAGTCCCAAGAAGAGTATATGCAGGAAGCAGCTAATCAATGATTCTCTCTCATCATTGATGTTTCTCTCTCTCCCTTTCCCTTCCTCTCTAAAATCAATTAAATATATATATATATTTTAAAAAATGCTGTTCTCCTAGGGTTATTGTGAGAATTATATAAAATAGCATTCGTAAAGCTCTAAGTATATACTCCTGAAATATACCTCCTTGACTCCCAAATCCCTAGTTGGGAATATAGTTAAATAAGTGAGAAATAATTAAAGTGTTATTTTTATACTAAAACAAAGATATTATGCTTTGATATGAGATATCAAAATTTACACAACATGTTATGATTCCTAAGGGAAACCTCAAAGAAATGTTAAGATTGCAGCAGCTGCCTTCAGCTAAGCCTCCAGGTCTCTAAAGGAAGATAGTTTTGGTTTCTGTGGAGTTTTAGTGAAAAAGTTCAAGTCAGCTCTGGTCCAGTCTTCCAACCATTAAAGGAAAAGTCTAGTTTCTGGCCTTTCATGCTATTTACACATTTAGATGTCCTTTTCCTAGATGGGGTGTTAGTGTTGGAATTGTCTCTGTGAATAGTTGAACAATAACTTCATTGAACCACAGAATTCAAGAGGGCTTACAAGGAGCTTCTATTACGCCAGGTGTATCTCACTTTACCTCCACTTGCCATAATGGGCCCAAGACAGTTCTGGAAATTGTGTTTGCTGTTTGGCAGGAGATCCAGAGACAAGCATTTCCACAGGTGGTGATAGTTCATGTGCAAGGTGGCTCCTGGTAGAACTTCTTCAGGAACTAAAGGTAGAACTAGAGACGGTGGAATTTGCAATGTTCTTGGTGACAATATTGGACTTTCCATAGGATGTGCAATGTGATTTTGAGCCAGTTTTATATTGATGTAAAGGGCAGGTGACCAACAGGTGACCTTCTGGTCACACAAGTGTTTAATAAAAGGGCTCATGAGTCTAATATGTCTGAGTTCATACTTTGACTCTTAAGACTTTGGTAAGTCACTTAACCACTCTGAACCTCGGTTTTCTCCTTTGTGAGGGAGGGCTAATATTAGTAGTTACCTCACTGGGCTGTGGTGAGGATGAAATAAAAGAAGCATGCAAAGCTGCCAGGATAGAGCATGGTCCATGGAAAGCACTCAGCAGATGGTAACTTAAACCTCCCACCACTGCTATGATGACAACTAAATTTAACAATAATGTAAGGCTGCTTGTGTTCTTCCACATCTGGAACACACTTTATCTATGTCTGTCTTGTGATTTGAGTTGCTTTCTCCCTTGATTCAAGAGTATTTGTTGTCTTTGCCATTTCCCCTCTAAGTCCTGGAGCACCATGCTCTCAGTCGCTGCATCACTGTGCTCCTCCGGCATTCAGCACAGGCTGCCTCTTGGTTCAGATCCCTGATAAACCCTTTTGCTACCCTCCGCTCCATCCTGCAAAGAACACTTTGTAGTGATGTTTCCTTTCTGTGCTTACCTGTTGCTTCCTAACTTAATTGGATTCTACGGACCTAAGATCTATGTGGATACACCTGGTAGTGTTGCAGTCATTTGAATTTTGGT
Organism: Murina feae; assembly: GCA_004026665.1. Taxonomy (NCBI): domain Eukaryota; kingdom Metazoa; phylum Chordata; class Mammalia; order Chiroptera; family Vespertilionidae; genus Murina; species Murina feae. Next base: position 28,027 of record PVJC01003559.1, read on the forward strand.
AAAATGCATTTTAAAATGTGAGGGAGAGATCTATGTTTTAACAGGCTTGGTGGATTTATTTTTATGTGCGCTATTCAGTCCTGATGCCTGGATATTTTTTTAAAGATCAAAAACAGAGATTGCCCATGAATAGAGAGGGCATGATGGCCACCTTTTGTGGGCAGCTTGAACTGCAAGGCATGGGCAGATCTAAGCTCTGACCATCACATCTGAATCAGGCCTCAGAGGTGCCAATTCTTATGTGTTGAAGGTTCCCCGGGGACCACCACACTGCCAGAGCCTCTTCACAGCCCTTCTCTATTGTAAGAATGAGCAGTATGTATCCTGAGGGGTGAGGACCAAGACCCTTCCTCTCTTTCTGGCCAGAAAATTTTCTTTTCTTCCTCTTGAGGCCCAGGGAGGACAGGAGAGGTTTTAATCCTGTGTGCTCTGTATAGAGCCCTTTACTTAGAGGACAAAGAACTTGTATCTCCACCCATCTCTGGAACTAGAAAGCTCGTCTCTCATGAGACCGATGCAGGTTAGCATTTACTACTCAGGGGATGCATTTGATGAGCTGTGGTATTGTGGAAAGGACATGGGTTTTAGAATTAAGCAGATAAAAATTAGAATTCCTACACTGTCACTGACTAGTTTAGGCAAGTCACGTCTTTATGTTTGAATTCCCTTAGTTTCAGAATAGGGAAGATACCATCTATCTCTCAGGACAGAGAGAAATTAATGAAACCACACATTTAAAAGCTCCCAGCAGTGCTTGCTTGGCACACTGTATTAAACAAGAGTTACTCTCTTTTGTTTCTCTTACTCATTTGTTAAAAGGCTGTATTAATGCTGAGATTGGATTGGATGCCAGGGGAACTGGATTAGGATGTGGGCTCAGCCATTAACTTCTGGCGCAGCTGGGAATAGTGTAACCTACCTTTCCAGATATCAATGTTCTCATCTTTAAAGCAGATCTTAGTTAGAAACTTATTCTAGAGTGTCTCTAAGGTCCATTCCAGTTTTTTAGCATTCTAGGTGTAACATAGAACTTCTTCAAGGGCAAACCAGAAGTCTGATAAGAAATCTTATTTGACCCTGTGATCCCATTTCTAGGAATATATCCCAAGAAACCAGAAACACCAATCAGAAAGGATACATGCATCCCTATGTTCATAGCAGCACAATTTACCATAGCTAATATTTGGAAACAGCCTAAGTGCCCATCAGCAGATGAATGGATTGGAAAGCTGTGGTACATCTACACAATGGAATACTATGCTGCTGTAAAAAAGAAGGGATTGCTACCATTTGCAGCAGCATGAATGGAGAGCATTATGCTAAGTGAAATAAGCCAGTCAATAAAAGAAAAATACCATATGACCTCACTTATTTATGGATAATAAAGACCATTATATATTGATGAACATAGATACAGAGGCAAAACAGCATTGAATTGACTGTCAAACTATAGCTGGAAGGGTCGGGAGGGTTAGGGGGGAGTTAATCAATCAACTGAAGGACTTATATGCATGCATATAAGCATAATCAATGGACACAAGACACTGGAGGGTAGGGGAGGACGAGAGAAGGTAAAGGGGAAAAATGGAAACTTATTTAACCCTCTTTGTTATACTTAAAGTAATAAAAAAAAGATTTAAAAAAAAGAATCTTACGGAAGCTGTGTAGGGGGTTGGGAGGGTAGTGTCTGGGAAGGTGGCTAAGGGTTGGAGTGGGGGACCATGTAGTAACCAATGAAGCAGACAGATGACCTTGGACAATTTACTTAACCTTATTTTCACCAACAACTGAAATAATATCTTCCATGCTTAGGTTTCTATTATGACAAGAAAAGAGATCATGGTTTGAAATGTTTTGTAAACTGCAAATTACTATATGGTTGTCTCGTTCAAAATTGTGCACCCTTGATTTGTCAACTATTGCCAGTATTGTACTGTAAACTTTATCTTTTATGTATCCCCATAAAAAAAATCTAGTGAATAAATTTTCTTTGTTCAAAAAAAAAAAGAAGAAATCTTTAGATTCCTCATTTCCTCCAACTCCACAGACACATACCTTTCCTTCTGTTGCATCCAGTCAAATTCAGGTGTCCAAATCAGTCACCCCTCCATTGCATATCATTAACACCCACATCAACCCAGAAATCTGCTGCCTAGGTATTGCCTCTAAATAATAAAATTGGGTCTTCTATTCAATACAGAATGGAATTTGGATTATCTCCAATTTCTAGAACAAAATATTTTATTACTCCTTAGTTACCATGATATCAGTCCTTCCAATCTGTGAGGTCCAGCACCTTCTTGATTTTTTCACAGTCTATTTATTTGTACATTGTGTGTACCAAGAATGTTATAACAAGAACCCAGTGTTTGTTTTCTGAAGTTTTGGGTCCAAAATGGCTACTTGCATTAATTGTTGACTCTGGAGGGCAAGTCAACATCTCCTTGAACCTCCATGTCCCCCCACTACAAAAATGGGGACATTAACATCTTCCTGATCCAGGCTGCTCAAAGACAGTAGTAACATAATATATATAAGTAAATCGGGCTTTATGAACTACTTGTGTAAATGTAGTGAATTCTCTTTATTCTTCTGAGCCTCAGTTTCCTCATCTGACAATGGGGTTGATTAGATCATCCTCATGTAAAGTATCTAACTCAGTAGTTGGTATAGAGTTGACACTCAGAGAATGGCAGCTATTAATTATCAGTGCTGATTCTCATGATAACCCTTCAGAAATGAAATGACAATGCAACTCAATTCTACACAAGGAAAGTGCTTTGTAAAGATTACTATCAGAGTACTTATCACTACAAATTTCATTTGTTTAATGTTTGGGAACCAAACGAGCTAGTTTGCACACTCTGTGTTCCTATTCTTCAGTAACAGCACCCCTGGAACTAGAGTATTAAATGTGCTTATTAGCAATTGACAATTCATTCAAATCAATGGACAGTTCAGCAGAGAATCCACTTATGAGGGGAGCTGCCAGAACCCACTATAGAAGATATCCTTTGAGGAGTGAGTGCTGTCCCCAGGAACTTCTGGCTGCTGTGGAGCTCGGTCCTTGTCAGTGTGGCTTTCCCGTAAAAAGTAGTATGTGACAAGCCTGCTGGGGCAGGAAATAGTTTTATGCTAATGAGTTTGTGCTTCAATGACGTTTTCCCATTAAAATCATGTTAACAGTGCCCCCTGTTAATCATCCCAAAATCAGTTTATTAATTAACTCATTTTGGGAAATCGCAATTTAGCCAGAGCTCTCCAGCTCATTAGCATGTTACCAGGACAGAGAAAATAGATGTCACTGAAATTCCTCCTTACATGTGTAGTTCATCAGGCCGTGAGTCTTCTTCAATCTTGTTGGTTTGTGCATTCATTCATTCATTCGTTCAGTAAAGAATTGTTGAAAGTGTCCTATGTGCCTGACTCCACACTTGATCTGCCTCAAGCACGTTAGAAGGTTGGGGGAGTGAGACTTGCAAATGGGCACTCGTGACAGGGTGGAAAGGAACGTAGGGGACTGCTTTGGGCCAAGCACTCTATACTATCCTTAAACTAGGCATTGCCTCAGGAACAGGTATTGCCTTTAAAAGTCACTTCCAATCCAACTGTAACTGGCTACATGCATTTATACAGGGAGCTCTGAGATTATCTATCCCAATCTCCATTTTTATAATAATGGTAACATTATCGACAATAAGAGCTAACATTAATTAAACAATTATGGTGTGCCAGGCACAGTTCTAAACACTTTGTATGTAATGTCTCAATTAATAACAATGAGTTGGTAACATTTAAGCTTCACAAAAATCCTATAAGATAAGTACAAAGAGTATCCATGCTTATAGATAGAATACTGAGATAGGCTGCACAGATGTGCACACAAGCAGTTTGACTCTAGAATGGATAAAAATGAAAACCAGGATAGGAAATAACATAATGAATAGGAGAACAGAACTTAGGCCCCCATTGGCCAAATCTGCAGTCTTTCCACTATGCCCTGCTATCTGCTTCCAGAAGTGCCTACCTCTGGATCAGTCCCATCTCCTGAAGGTTCTTCATAAAATATAATACAGATGCCATGTGTCTTGGGGTCCCGGTCTCAGTCTTACTCTCTGTCCCTAGTATCTGGCACCAATATGCACTCAATGGATATTTATGGATTGGTTATATGAACATTGAAATATAGGATTTAGATATTGGGTAATACAAAGATCTCATCTCGGAGGTTAGACTTTCTGGCTGTGTGACCTTGGGTAAATAAGACTCCTTTCTAAGCCTCAGTTTTATCATCCACAAAATAAATCTGAAACTAACTTCCCAGGGCACTTTGAGGTGAAATGAAATGAAATGAAAGTATCATGTGTTTAGTAACTCACTATGCCAATGTCAGCAGAAGCCACCCTCCCTATTAACCTTGCCATTTGGAGTGTCAGGATGGTCCTCACTGAGTGGCTTGAGGGCAGCTGGGGGCCAGTCCACTTGAGAGGAGATGTTGACCTTTCCTTTTGCTCACTGGGCACTCAAAGGGCAATGCTGGCATTGGTGAGCTTGCCTGCAGGGTCTGTGATTTCCCCGGATGCCTTTGCTCATAGAAGATACAGCCATCAGCTGGCTGCCCACAGCTCATGATGGCACACTGGCCAGAGAGGAAGCATACTGAGCCCTCCACCTTGCTGTTTGGAACCTTCCTGATTGAACTCTGGGCTCCCTCTTGTCTTTAGTGCCAATGCTGGCCTTTGGGCAAGGAGGGTCTGTGCACATGGGGAGGCCCTGAGTGTCTGCGGAGATGGTATGCATCACATGGGTGAAAGAAGAAAGCTTGACTGCAGGGAGGGAAACTAAAATTTAAAAAATAATTTGAGGAATAAGAGGTAGGAGCTATGTAACGATAAATAAATACTACATTATACGGGGTTGCCTTATTTTATTTAATTATTTACTGGCAAAGCTTGCGTGTTTCCTGTGAGGGACATGAGGAGAGACAAAGCCTCTGCTGCCAACAGACATCATCTGGAGTTAAAGGATTGGGAGGCAGTCTTATGTGGGAGACACAAATACCAATACGTAAAACAATGGAGAGAAGGGAATGGGAGACAGGAGTTATGCTCAACTCGTGCTCTCTTCAGAAACAACAAAAACATAAACTTTCTTGCAATGTGACTGACCATGAGCTTCCTTGGTGGTGGAGACTCTCAGATTCATCCTCCTGCAAAAGCCTGTCCAGCAGGATGCCTGATGGTGCCCACGCTTGAGAAGCTATGAGGCAGTAGGACTGGTGAAGGATCATCAATATCCTATCAGATCTTTTTCAGGTATCTCAAGGGAGCCCAGCTCCTGTTTATTAGGACTCCTCTAAGCTTTGTCAAGGAGATGTAGATTCATTACTAGTTGTTGTGTCTACATTTTAGAACTGCTGAGTAGTGGGAAGAACTGCTCAGGTGATAAGATTTTCAGAGAAATGATTTACTCTAGTTCTCCTCTCTCTTCTTAAGTTTGAGTGCTTGTTGCTAACCCAGCCCTAGATAGTCCCAGAACTAAATTAGGTGGTGATTACATTATGATAGTAGCTGAATTTTATTGAGCAGCTGCAATTTGATATGTTGTGCAAGATAATCTGACCAAGGCCTTGATAACCTGACCTTGTTTAATCCTCATAATTGCTCTGTGAAGCAGTATGGTAAAGACATTGCTATGTGTTCATCATATCATTGCCTCTTCCTGGACGCAAGAAATACTTTTTCCATTCCCACTTGCAGTTATGTTGGGACCCTTACAACTATGTTCTCGCTAACAGGATGTGGGTCAACATTATACCTCTTCCAAGCTTAGCTGTAAAAGGTCTCTTTTAATCATCTAGTTCTTTCCTTCCCTGCCATAGCAACCTAAGGGGTCATATGTTCCAGATGGGTGGCTACAAGATAAGAAAGTCTACCCTACCCATATCAGATATAGCAAGTTAGTGATACATAGTGTGATGAGCCACTGAGGTTTGGGGGATATTTGTTACTACAGCAAAGCTGACTTATTCTGACTAATGTAGATGGGCTCTATTATGATCCCAATTTACATATTATAAAACTAAGACCTAATGAAATAGTTTAGCTAATAAAGGGGCAGATCTAGGATTCAAACCCATATTGGTCTTATGTCACAGATTATTCTTTTTTATCATAAGATAAATTGAGATAGTGGTAAGATGAAAAACAGTAAAGAGCCACAAGCCATGGACCTAAAAGTGCCACTTTGGACACATTTGTTTAGTTCTCTAGGACTGTTTTCTGGCCTATGAAAAAGAAAACAAACGTTTCCCATCATGCTTAGATCTTGCCCAAGAAGCTGAGTGGTGGTGAAGAAAATAGCACTGTACTAGGAGTCATGAGGTCTGGATCCTACTGTCTACCATTTACTCATGGGTCCTTGAGTGCTTATGGGCCTCTTTCCCACTAAGGGTTTCTTCTTCATAATCTGAAAGCAAGGGCTTGGACCAGGTAACTGGTGAAGCATTTTTTAACAATACAGTGACCCTGACATAGTTTGTAGGGTCAAATAAGAGTTTATAAGTGCAAGAGTTTGTAAATGGTATCATGCATAGAGAAGGGAACACCCTTATGAGGTGTCTTCAGGAGCTGCAGAACTTGTGATTGGGTGCCTAGTTGTTAGGAATAAATGACTCCTTCTGGATTATCTCAAAGACACATTTTAGAGGCTGCTACTAAGGCACTGGCAGGCAACAATCTGGGAGAGGATCAGGTCACACAAATTCTCATAGCCATGGATAAACATGTGGCATAGGCTTATCCTAACTCAAGAGAAATTGTTGACCTCTGGACTCCTCCCCTCTCTCTTCCTTCCTTCTTCTTCTGCTAAGATACTACCCTTCAGCCTGGTCTTTCCTGCCACCGCATCTAATGTGCCTCCCTCACCATCTCCACTCAGCTTACTTAATTTTTTCCTAATACTCAGTGGCCACCACGTGACAACAATGCATAATGTCTGTTCCTCTGCCGCAATGTGAGCTTCACAGAACAGGCACTTGTCTGGTTTGTTCACACAGCAACGCCACTTCAAGAGTGCTCAGCACCCAATAAATATTTGTTGAATAAATTAAAGGAACTACTGATTCCTCTTATAAGTGGTTATTCTCTGCTCCTCTTGTGAAATGCATCCAGGGTGAGAACTCCCAGAAAAGCAAGACTTGAAGGCACTTGCAGGATCAATTAATACAAGCACTTTGCTTATCATAGAAGGACTAGGGGTTCTAGAAAGAGGTAGAACTTAGCGAAAGGAGAACAATCTAATGTAGGCACAGCTTTGCCTTGACATGTGAGAGTCCTTCGAAAGTTGAAAGCTGTTTTTCAACTGCTATAACTGTGGTCCAAAACCCAGGTATGTTTTCTGCTGTGGATTGAGAAGGCCAAAATTGCTGGAAGGGACTGTACATCTTGGTCCACTGTCTTCACTGAAAAGTTGGTGTTCCATAGGCAGAGAAATGACTAATTCATATTCTGTGGCCCTAGCATTCAGCAAGGAACCATCCTTAAGGGTTGTTTAGTGTTGAAGAAGTGCATGGAGCTGGTAACTTTTCTTCATTTCTGGGTCTTCCTGCTCTGGCTCCAAAATTTTCACCCTCTGCTACCAATCTTATGCTCTCCTGACTTCCCTTACCATATACACACAGTCATCTGAAACTTCATCCTCGTCCCCAATTCTCCCAGTCCTGTTAATAATGAACGTCTCATACCCATTTCTTCCATAAACCTCCTGTTCCTACTGAGGAAGAATTTCTTCTCTCTTTTCTAGGCATTTGTTGTTTTATTTTGTGGGCAGAGACTCTGTGTTATTCATCACTTTATCCTCGATGCCTCACACAGTGTCTGGAAATACATAATAATAATAATAATGATGATGATGATGATGATAATAATAGCAGATATAATTTATTGAGCACTCACTCAATATCAGAGACTGTATGAAGCACTGGACATGATTTATTTATACCCATGAATTGGTGAATTACTAATATCATTTTATAGATGGTAGAATGTTAACTAACTAGGACTCAGAACTCAAAAGTTATAATAATCATCAGATTAAATATTAAGTGAACTGGATTATAGGGGAGGGGAAAGGATGAAGCAGATTGAACCCTTCTTTCTTCTCTCTACATATCTCTGTGTGTTTTCTTTTTCTTTTTTCCCTTTGAGCATCAGGGAAAAGAATCCTATTTCATAGAGTCTACAGGCATGCATGTGCATGAAAATGAGCCAGCCCCAAGAGAGGCACCCTGACACCTTCTAGACGTTTGGGGACTGATGAAATGCGGGCAATCTGTGAGTTTCCCATCTCCCTTCTTGGAGAAATTTGTGATTCAGCAGCATCCCCTCCTCCCTGAGACACAGGTGGCACATGGACTCTCAACCCCAACCCCCACAGCAATTATGAAAACCCACTTGAATAGCAAATTAATATGCAATTATGATTTTGGCAAGTGCCCCAAGGAAATCCAAAAGGGCTTAATTGAGTGGCATTTTCCCATGAGCCCAGTCCCAGAAAAATGGGACAAAACACTTCTGATGTGCTCTGGCCCCAGACAACACAGGGGAGGGTTTTGCCTCAGGGGGTGAAGGGTGCTGACATCTGAGGTATAGTGATAGGAATTCAACCGGACAAGTATTTGCTATTCGGATTGGCTAAGCTTCAGGGGGGAAATCATACCATTATGGACTCACAATGTAGAAGAAATGGGGCTGGGGGGATAGCACAGCAATTAAAATAAACTTTCATAAATCTTCGCAAGCGTCATTGGTAGGAACCCAATCCTCAAAGTTTGGGGGTTCAACTTGTGTGCTAGCAAGAGAGGAAAGCTGCATCCAGCATCAGGGCCTCACAGTCCTTGAACTTGTGCAGTCAGCATAAGGATAGAGTAAAGACCCAGAGATGAGATGATCTGAAGGCAGCCTCTGGCTCTACCCAAGCCAGCTGCATGATCATAAATCTCCTACCACCCACCATACACAACAATAACCTCTGGGCACATTAAAGATTTAAATGAAAAAAGGAAGAAAGTTAGCAGAATATTTGTATAACCTTGGGCATTAGGGGAACACTCCTAAATAAGACAGCACATTTAGATGCTTAATATATATTTGAATAAGATAAGCATTTAAATTTTGTGCATGTTAAGATCTCATAACCAAAGGCCAAAACCCAAACAAAATGTAATAAGTGGTCCTTAGAAAATTATTTGCAGCGCATATGAAATGAAGTTATAGGGGCCCAGGTTAAGGTGCTTGTATAAAAAGTGCCTTCACAAGTTGACAGAAAGTCAAGCAACTTAATTTAAAAAATAGGCAAAGATTATACACAGGCAATTATGGAAGAAGACATCTAAATGGCCAATGTATGCAAAAGATGCTCAACCTGACTAGCAGCAAGGGGAGTGGAAATTAAAGCAACAGTGAGAGACCACTTTTTACTCTCTCGATTGGCAAACAACGTAGGCAACAAAAATACCTGGGCACAGGGAGGATGTAGGGCAACAGGTGCCCTCAAGCACTGTTGCTGGGAGTATGATTTAGTGATATACTTTTGGAAAATTACCTAACAACATGTTTTAAAGTTAATATTATGCACACCATTTGATTCCAGACTTGGAAACCCATTCTCCACTTACAAATACTGGTGTGTAAGGGTTTATTTATAACAATTGGTTTTGTTTGGCAAACAACATGAAGCATCATCAAAAGAAACCTGGAAACAATTTGAATGTCCATTAATGTGGGAACAGTGAATAAATGGTAGAGCATTTACACTATAAAATGTGTGCAGTTATGATGTGCTATGAGTTAGTTTTGTATCTTTTTTATAAGTTTTGACCTGAAGCACTCTTACAAGATACTGTTAAATGAGAAAAGCAAGTGGAATATCTTTATCATAATATTGAGGGTGAAAACAAATAATAATGCTCTTTATGCATACATACACACATATATTTATAGACATGGAGAAAAGTGCTGAAAAGGGAGTGGAGCGGGGAATAAATCTTAATTTTTTTAAAATCTAGAATGCACATATATTGCTTTTGTCATTAAAAGAAAACCAAAATAATGGAATTACAAAGAGAACCACTGAAACGAATGAAAAAAATTATACATGGGTGGGCAAGTGTAGGCTGACAGTTGTGAGTATATGAAACAGAGTTTATTCTTATATTAGTATTTATTTATATTACAACTGTAAACCTACTTTTACCCACCCCTGTAATATTTACCTGACTGACCAAGAGAAAAGGCCCACTGTTGTAGGAAGAATGTTGGAAGAGGCTCCTTGACTCCATGACAGGATCCCTGCTCTGAGTAAGGGTTTTAGCTCAAGATACTTGAACTTCCCTCTGTCTCTAAGAGTCTAAGGCTGAGGAAAATGACAATGCAGGGTCACAGCAAAGCAAGGAAGGGGAGACTTTTGAGATGGGAGTGGCCTAGGCAGAGGGGACAGGAAGGTGAGGCTACAGCAGGAGTCTGTGGCTTTAAGAGAGCAGCTGCAGAAGATCTACAGCAGGAAGTGAATTTCAGGGAATATAGGAGCAAGGGCGATGCAAGGGATAAAAAGTAGTCCACTGTGTCAGCAAACTGGGCTGTACTGGCGGTAAGAGACTAGCAAAGCAGAAGGAAGATTTGAGCTGGGGTAAGCTGAGCACCTTCATGGGAAGGGTACCAACGTGAATAGATAAGCTATTCAGAAAGGTATGCAGAGGGGCTGGGGGTGGGTCACCATGCACAGGGAGACGGGGAGACAGGAGGGCAGGGAAGGACTTTGTTTCAGATGGTTGTATCTTTGGAGACAGGCAGGTGGATCCCAGTTTGGAATCCAGGCCACTAGCTCTGTGGTCAGTCTGCGTAAGCCTTCCTTACACTTCCTAAGTGGAGATACTCAATGCCTACTTCTTAGACTTATGAGTGTCAGAGAAAAAGAGTGTCTGGACCATCTGCTGCTACTATTTAAGAGGAAGCTCAGTGTGGAGGGGAGGAGGCACCGTGTGGAGTCAGACAGACTGGGGCTGGGATCCAGGCTTGGACACTTAGTAACTGCTGACTGGGGAGATCCTAAGGGAGGCTGGTTCCCTCATCTGTCATGGGGGCTATAAATGTAAGGGTGTAGTAAGTTTCACAGACACTGTTTGGCAAATGCCATACCTGGAATAAAGATGATGCTTCATATAGAGAAACTGTTATTGTGTTTCCTCATCATTCTTTTCATAAGAGGTAAAGCCGTGGGATAACAGCTTCTGCAACATATCAGAGAAATGGATCGCCACATTCCTAAGTGGCAGAGAGACCTTGCTCAGTTATCATGGTGCCCTCTGGCTGCTCCCAGTACCCTGGAATTGGAAGTGGGGAAGGGAGACAGAAGGTAGGAAGTGAGAAGAGAGAAGAGAGGAAGGCTGGTGGCTCCCTTTGGATCACCCCAACCTTCTAACCCCCTTCTCTCTTTCTCTTTCTTTTTTTTTTGTAACTAAACTTCCACTTGAGCATTTCTGTCTTGTAAAAATTGCTTTGCATGTCTGTGGTATTATATAGGACAAGCAGGAGCCCGAGATCCAGGGGGACTTGTGATTTGACCATTGGCTTGCAGGATGATACTGAACAAGGGGTTTTACAAGGATCTTATCCCTATTGTCTGATAATTTCTACATCTTGACAAACCAAGACTGAGTTGATCCAAGCTGACATAGGAAAGAGATGCTCAGTAATTACGAAGTACCCTTCCCGTGGCTGTTACTGAGGCCCTTATAGTACTCATGTCCTATCTTCGCCCACCATGAAGCCTGGCCTAAAGATAGTACTTGCATAGTGATTCCCAAGTAAACGAATAAATGAATGAACAAATGAACTGAGTTATGCTTGTGAGAGCAATGTCAAAGTGGGCAATCCCAGATGTCAGTCCACAGCATGAAACGGAGCTGAGTGGTTCTGGTCTCAGGAAGTACGGCACCTAAGAGACGTTTCTTCCTGTCATCAGAGACGTGATAAATGACAACTGAATTTTATAGCCGGCAGTAATTAGTAATTTTATAGCTGGGGTCATTGCAGTCTCTCCTTTTCAGCTCTGTGGGAACTTTTATGAGGCTCAGAGGGCAGCCATTTCCTACTGCCCCTGCATCCTATATCCATGGGCCTCACGGACCTAGTGCTTAGGGAGAAGGCCAGAGCAGGGATGGCTGTCACCGCTTACCTTAGCAGGTCCCAGGCCCACCAGGGGACCTGAGCAGGGGCCCGGGGCCCCAGGAAACTAAGTAGGATTGATTAGTTCTGTGATCACTCCCACACCCTTCTTCTTTCTGGTTCTCAGTTCTCTCTTCTATAAAATGGGACATTTAAGTTAAATGACCTTTATAAGGTTCTCTCCACATATGAAATCCCATGTCTATACTGACCTGTTTGAAGCATTTAGCTTGATTTTAGGTTCAGAAATACCCACATGGGAATGCTATGTGGGTTTTCTGGAGGTCCTTTCTGGAGCACTCAGATGCTTACGGATTCTGTACTTACTTTAATAAGCTCAGCTGGTGATTAAGATTGCACACGGCAGAGCTCCCTCTAAAAGGAGCTGCACAGCAGTCTTCTAATCTAGAGCTTTGATGTTCTGCTGGGCAAGTTTGGCCTGAAAAGTGTTTCCCTTGGCTGTCATCATCCTTAAATGCTTTAAAACCCCTTATTATGTTAACATACATCCTGATTTACCGATCCTTATTGCCAATTTGCTCCTTGGGACATTTGAGTTTATAATTGGTGAAAGTCAGGCTTTTATTTTATACACAAGGCTTTGAATCGAAAGGAGGCAGGTGCCTTATCTAGGGCCTCTCAGTTGGGACTCCAACAAGACCTTCCGACTTTCAACTGTGTTTCGTTTTCCCATTGCAATCTAGTGGATAGGGCTCAAGGAGAAGTTTAACAGAGATTAGGGGTAGGCAGTTTCTTTAGATAAGCTACGCTGGTGGGGTTGGGGGTGTCTGGTAATGAAGTTATCCTGAAGTAGATTTTAATGGGAAGACCGGAGAATTAGAACAAAAGACTTGTCTCAGGGGTTCTGGCCTCAGTCTCCTCATCCATATTAATTCGGATGATTCTACTCTGCTCCTACCTTGAAGAGTTTGTGGACTCTAAGTGGAAATGCACCTCGCGGTGCTCAGTGTTCATTCCTATGAACAGCTTGGCTATGGCTCAGGGGTTGACTGGGTCTTATCTTCCTAATCTCCCCAAATGGAATAACCACATGCATTCTTACTTTCAGGACCATGTGAATGAGGGGAAAGTGAGGGATTTACATGGAAATGCACATGAGCACTTTGAGCTCTCTACCAAGGCGAGTGCCAAGGCACAAGCCCTCAGGGCAACCTCAATATCCACGCTCCCTCTTTGGGGCGCCCATGTTGGAGGGAGACAGCCTCCTGCTAGGTTGGACCATGGGCACTACCCAATTTCCCAGTGTTTGCATAATTTAAAACAGCATTTACTTTAACAGTCCTATGCTCTCTAGCCTGATATGCATTTTTCTTCCCTGAATATAGCCAGTGCAGATGCATCATATTTCTGACAACCCGTTCTCTCACCCAACAGATCAGAATGATCATTTAAAAGCTCTGAGTGAAAGCTCAAGCTTCTGATTGATCCGATAATATTGTCTCATTCCAATTTTAAGCTACCTGTTCTTTAAATTGCATATAAAAATATGGTCCATGCAATATTAATACGATAATGAATAATACACTAACAATTTGAAGCATGCCAACCCGCCCAAGGATTTTTCATCTCCTGCATGTTTCATCCAAGACACTTGGTATATACTGAGTAATCGTTAGGATGATGAAAATGATAATAACAATGAAATAAATGTAGAGCAGCCTCACTGTGGTGGGGAAAAACATGAAAAGTAATTCTCAATTATAAGTGAGAAATGGATGCCTGTGATCTAGGCATGGGCCTCTGCTTTTGATGTATCACAGGTAAGGGCGGCTGCAGCCATGTGCAAGTGGATACATAACACAGCCTCATCTGTCTAGTACTGTCAGAGAAGGTGGTATGCGTGAAAATAGAATTTCCTGATATCAGTGGCAAAGTGGTTTGAGGAAAAGAACAATGACTTTTGGAGACTGCTCGCCCTGGATTCAAATACCGGGTCAACCATATAATTGCCCCATGAGATCTTTTAGCCTTCTATTTGTTACCTGGAAGATAAGATAATGATTACCCCACAGGGTCATGATAAAGATTAAATCAGATAGTGTATATGAGACAGCATGGAGAGTATTATGCTAAGCGAAATAAGCCAGTCAGAGAAAGACAAGTACAACATGATCTCACTCATATGTGGAATCTAATGAACAAAAGAAACTGTTGAACAAAATAGATCTGGAGACATAGAAGCATGGTACTGACTGTCCAAACTCACAGGAAAGGGAGTGGGTAGGTGAGTGAGTAGGGAGAGATTAACCAAGAACTTAGGTAGGCATATGTGTATAACCCATGGACACAGACAATAGGGTGTTGGAGGCCTGGGGGAAGGGGGCAGGAGTGGAATGGAGGGAGTCAGTGGGGGGAAATAAAAAGGGGGCATCTGTAATACTTTCAACAATAAAGATGAATTAAAAAGGAAAAAGAAAATGCCTGGAGCAGGGCCTGACACCTGGGAGGTGTTTAGCAAACAGTTTCCTCCCTCAAACCACAGAGAACATGACCTGCAGAGGCTGCATAAATGTTTGCTCCCTTTCATTACACCTGAAGCTTAAACTGTGAGGCAGCTGTTGAAAAACCCAGAGGCTTTTTGTTTTGTTTTGTTTTATCTGTGGCTTTGAGAGTATATCTCAAATGACTGGGGGTTTGGGATCTGATCTTCAAATAGAAGGATGTTTTAGCTCATCTGCATCCAAATATAGTCATAAAATTCTCATACCAAAGAAGATATGCCAAATTCTCTGCCAAAAGGAGGCCTACAAGCCTTTACAGAGCATTTGCATATTTAGAACAGTCTATAAGCATTTATCAAAGTTCTTTTAACCATGAAGTAGATTTTTAAAAATCCATCATTTTTGGAAAAGCATTTTAAATGGGACTTGTTTCATGAAAAGTTATGGATTTTCTTTTAAAAAACTTAACAAAACAAATGCCTGCATGTATTGACTCATTCATTCATAGGCCCTATACTGAGTGTTCACAGTGGACTAGTCACCATGACATAAACATTGACATGTAAAGATATAATTCAAGGAGGATGATAGATAGACTCATGCATTTTTTTGGACCCATGCACTTTTGACTAGATAAGAATAATTAAAATTGCTGACCTCAAGGACAAGAATCATTTGTAATGACAGGTCAATTCTGCCACCTGTGATCAGGAACTCCTGAAGAAAGTGACATTTAAGGTCAAGAAGGTAGGAAAGCTCATCTGGGCTTATTAACATAGTGTTGGAATCAAGAAAAGCAGAATTCCCTGATATCAGTGGTGGTGGCAGGGTAGAGTGTGTGATGCTATCTGGAAGATGGGATAATGACTATGTATATGAAGGTGCCAGTTGGGTATGAGTCTAATACTAGTTATTGACTGCTAAATGTGCTATGATGTGCTTTGCAAAGCACTTATGCACATTGTCTCCTTTGGTCATTATTACAACCCTGCAGGCTATGCACCATTTCCATTTTACCTTTGAAGAAACTGAGATTCAGAGAAGTAATGACTAGTAATGACAGTGCCATACTTGGAATTCTATTCCATCTTTCTGGTTCAAAGGCTGTGTTTGAATTGTACTGACTTCCAAGGCATTGCATTAGAGAGTGTACAAAAGAGAATAAAACAAGTTCCTGCTCTCAATAAACTCCTTATGAAGGTGAGACTTGGATGTGAGCAGATGTCTTAAGATTTTAGTCAAAATATGATCAATCCCAACCTGGAGGCAGGTGAGCTGCCAAGTTCATGGCTGGGGTGCCATTGAACAGAGGAGAATCTTTATGAATTAGGTCTTGAAATATGCATAGAGCTTCAACCAGCTGAGAAGAGGAAAGGACACAGCACCCAAGAGGACTAGAGAGTCTGGAAGGCACATGCCTAATTCTGGTTGGGGAACAAAATAAAGAGGAAGACAGTGTGAGTAAAAAACAGAAGAAGAGACCAGAAAGGAGTTTTAAACTTGACTCCAGGACACTTTGTCCCACTGTTTTGTCCCACTGTTTCCTTCCTTCCTTCCTTCCTTCCTTCCTTCCTTCCTTCCTTCCTTCCTTCCTTCCTTCCTTCCTTCCTTTCTTCCTTCCTTTCTCTCTCTCTCTCTCTCTCTCTCTCTCTCTCTCTCTCTCTCTCTCTCTCTCTCTCTCTCTCTCTCTCTCCCCCTCCTTCCCTCCCTCCCTAAATGTGACACTTTACTTAAGCAAGGCTTTTGACTTTACTTAATACTCCCTCCCCCATCTCTTAAGAATGAGCCAAGGAACTGTCATGAGGTTAAGTCTGATTCTATGAAAAAAAGCAGTGAGAAGTCCCTAGTGACTGAGTAACTCTGTCAACCTAGGCAATTATATTGTAATGAACACCAGCAACTTGGCCTGGATAAGGAGGTTACCATGGTAGGGGAAGAGAATGAACTTGACTCTCACCTGTCCTTCAGCCCCACTTCTCTACCAGGCAGCAGACATCAGCGTTTCTTCCTAGCCCAGCCCTGAGACTATGCTCACAACTCCTTCAACTGCCACTGTTTCAGCCTTTAGCAGCCTAGGGAGAGTTTTGGGCCACATACTCTTAACAGACCAAACAAATTAAGAAGTATATATGCCACTTTTTGTGGTGGTAGTGGCATTTTGTCTCCTTGGATCAAGTAGGAGTAGGTGTTCCCTAAGGTTGTCTTTAGATATAGTTTCCATGACAATGGAAAATTGCTATTCATACCAGGTCTGCTGTGTACACTCAACATTTCTCAAAATATTATTTCATGGGATGCTAATATGTACCAAGCAAAAGTCAAAATGAAACAAATAACAAAAACAGACAAATAAAGAGAGGTTCTATGGTCAAATTTAGTTAAACAGCATTAGAGAAGGTTATTCTCTAAAAGCCTGTAGTGAGTTGAAGTGCATTGACAATATTCTGGAAGATAAGATTTGGAGAACTTTTCAAAAATGTATTTGCCCACATCATCCTTTTCTCCCAGGGCCAGTGTTTAGCCAATCATACTTGAGAAATTCTACACTAGCTTTGGCCTAATAAAGTCAATCCCTTGGCAACTCTCGATGAGTCTCAGGACTAAGGATGATGCACTAGAAAGAGCCCTGGTGCCTGGGACCCAGGAGTACCCATGCTTCAAGTTCAGTTCTGTCCTTTTTCATGTGGTGTGACCCTGGGAAAATCATTGCCTTTCCTTCCCTATAATTAAAAACAAATTGCATAAAATAATCTCTGAGTTCTCTTTTGTTTCCAATATTTTATGACTACATAATTTTCTGTAGTGTATCCATTTGTTCTTTTATTCAGTCAGCAAACATATGTGGAGTGTGGGCTATGTACTAAGAACTAGAGCCAGAGGTTAGAAAACATATGCAATACCTGCCCCAGAAGAAGTTGCAGGCCAGTAGGAGAGACAGACAATGCGCAGGCAGTAAGAGTCTACTGTGATCAGTGATTGAGTCCAAGTGTGGCTTAGAAATGGCATCTCACCGCCCTGGGAGTGGAGATGGTTAGAAAATACTTTACGGAGGCAATGCCACTTGAAGAGTGAATAGACATTAACTGACAGTAAAGGGAGCTCTGGATGAAAGAATATCATGGATAGAGGCATGGAGGGAGGAGTGAATGCAACTCATTCTGGGAATTGCAACATCAGCAGCAGCAGCAACAGCAATGCAAACAATAACAATGGCAGGGTTGGCTGATATGATATTTTGAGCAAATTATTAATGAATGCCTTGTATCATTAATCTCAAATTCCTACAACCCTATCAAGTAGATATTATTAAGATGATTTTATAGTGGAGGCAGGAATAGGCAATTCATTATGCTTTGTGGGGATTTTCCCCTGAACACAGTTAACTTTTAGCAAATCCCAACTGATCTATCCACTTCATCTATAACTTGTCACTTTCAGTCCAAGATTGATTTTTTACTTTTATTTAAGTTACCTTTGGCTGCCTCTTACCAACTTTAGTGAGGACATGCAACACAGACTTCTTTCAATATTCGCTTAGGCAAAACCTTACAATGCACAAGAATCAGGATGCATTTTCAAACCAAAAATGAGTGATCTGCATATTTTTCAAGTGACAACCCTGCCCTCCTTTGGGATGGGTCACTGGGATTAGGGTTTAATTAGTTCCATTATCCTCCCTGAGGCAAAGGCTTGAACACTTACATTAATGCACTCATTCATCCATCATTTATTGGAAACCTACCCCATTGCAGATACAGAATATAATACTCTGGGGATTACCTCAATCCCCCATGATTCAGCACAGGTTGTGCCTTTTCCAGGAAGTCCTTCTGGATCCACTCTCCCACCTCTTACCCTGTGACTTTCTCTGTGTTCCCAATCTGAAACAGATATTGCTTGGTCATAATACTGCACGACTGTTGACTTATTTGTAACTTTTGGTTTGGTGTCAGATTATAAGGTCTATGAGGACAGGGATGGTATGTATGTTCTTTGCTATATTTCCAATGCCTAGCACACTGGCTGGCTGCATAGTAAATGTTCAACAAATAGCTATTGATTGCATGGATAGACTTTTCATTCTTTGAATACTGAGACTATGTCTAATATGTTTAAAATTCCAAGTGTTTACCAAAATGCCGGAGATGGTAGGGACTCCTTAGATATGAAATGAATGAATAAAAGATGAGAATCATTTTATCGATCCCATGGAGCTTATAATCTACCAATGGAGAAACACTTGCTTGTTGGCAATATCCTTTCTCTCTGTTGAGCAAGAGTATCCCATTCTTTCCCACTTGTGGGTCATGTTGTTTGGTTGGGCCTACACTCCTGGCTACAAGGGACAGAGAGTGCATTCTAGAAATTGATTCAGGGGTGGGCATCTGAGCTAATTCTTGTCAGGGAGGAAATATGAGCCTTAGGGTTTGGGGGTGAGGGTGCTAGAGGGAGCCTTGGCTTCCCTGCTACTGAATGTAAGTTTGGAGTTTCTGTAACCAACTGGCTAATCTGGCTGGGAATGGAGCCAGCCCAGAGGAAGGAGAGCTAAGATATTGCCTTAGCCCATGCTAATAACCAATACGGTTTCCTTAATGCTGACAGTGGTGTAAATTTGTTATACTTTTGTAACAGAGAGTTCCGAGTGAATGAGGCATGGGCCTATGACATTAAAAGAGAAGGAATTTCTAAAGAAAATGCTGGAAGAATTCAGAAGAGAGTTCAAGAAACAGGTAGAAATGTTCTAATCAGGACATGAATGCAGATAGTTGCTTTGAGAGCGCAAGGCTCAGTTAGAATGTTTGAATCCAGCCTTAAGAGAGAAATAGGCTTTGTCCATTAATGTAAATAAAGAACTTCCAGAAGACGAAATAGCAGGAGCAAAGTTATAATGTCCAAAGCACATGACACACTTGGGAATAAATACTTGGCTGGAACCAGAGGTCAATCATGGGCAGTGTCAGGAAAGAAGCATGAACAGGTGGGCAGGGGCTGGGTCCCAGAAGGCCTTGAATGCCAGGCACTGCAGATGGGCTCTGCAGCAAATCAGAATTTATCTTCCTGGGAGACACGGCACAGAGTGGTACTGTCCTATCAAACATCCATTGACTTGTATGCTAGGACCCAGAGAGAAGCCCTGAGTTCGCTCTATCTATAGCTTTGGAATCAGAGGCAGAGCTCAATGTCTGCTTTTAACAGGTACCTGTTCCAGTGTCTTTCCTAATGCCAAATGCACATTTCTGACGATTTGTAGGAAAGGGGAAGAAGAAAACAGAGAAGCACCCATGAAAAGGCCTCTTTGAGGCCACAGATCCCCAGGTGAAAACTGCATCCCAAAGATACATCACCACACAGGGGAGTGACCTGAGTAAAAGGGATCCATGAAGAAACAGGAAAACAGTGTCGTGGAGGGCCTCTTCACCTGTCAGGGCTGGAGAGGAAGCGTGGGTCTTGGGAAGAGATGTACCAGACGGAATCGGGTCTGTCCCTGGAATTCACAAACTCTCTGAGGGAACAAACAGGCTTCACCCTCTACCCCCTCCGCTGCCTGGACCAAAGGGAATTTCTGGCTGTTTCTATTCAGCTCACATTCAGTGAGAACTTAGACAGAACAAGCCTTCTATGTAGGGCCAGCTTCGTGGGCATTCAGTCTATTCAGCTGCATAGTGCTCCGTGTTCAAAGAGCGTCGACCTTGGTTTAGTGCTCTGCTGTCACTATCTCGACATTCTTAGTACTTTTTTGAATGAAAGGCTCCTCATTTCCATTTCACCCTGGGGCTTTGCAAATATATAGCTGATTTGCTTTCATGTTTATGAGTTGGAAGAAAAAGTCAAAGGTCACTTAAGCAACGAAGGTCCGGCTCCTCCCCTTGGGTATCATGGCGAGGACTGGCTTTAACTGCTAGGTCCTAACATATGCCCTACACCTGTCCAATTTCTCTTTGTTCTCCCTCCCTTAGAACATGCAGCCTCTGCCTCCATGAGTCCGAATTTTCCTACCTTTTGAGAGGAGATAGAAATGGCACTTCCTCCAGCACATTTTCCTTGATTCTTCCTATTAAATACATTTCCTCTTTTTTCGCTCCTCTTCCCTTGAACTTTTGTAGTGCATTATGGTTACTTTTGCCATGTAAGCTGGAGCCCACATGGCTTTTGGAGAGAAAGACTAGATTCAAATGTATGATTATGGACATAAACTCTCGGAGCCTCAGGATCTTCATTGATAAAATGAGAGTTAGTACTACTCACCATTCAGTGTTACTGAAGACAGTAATGAGATACATGTAGGGAACTGTGCCTCTGGTTTGCCTAAGATAGTCCTGGTCTATGCCAATTATTCAGACTCAGTTAGTAACAGTGCCCCATTATCTTGGTTTGATGAAAAGTTAAAGGACTCCCTGGATTCACATTTAAAAGTTCCCAGCAAGGTATGGGAAACATAGTAGGTATTCAAGACTTGTTTGCTGAATCAGAAGCTTTTAAAATATTTTCTCTTCTCTTTTTCTCTGTGTATGTGAGCAAGTTTTGTATCTCTCTTAAATTTTATAGATTTAGAATTAATGACAAACTATGCAGAAGCTTAAAACAAAACAAAACACCATGATGACAAAACACTGCTTTCATCATGCCTCTGATTCTTTAAGGGCTGTGATGATGGCTCATATGCCATTTACATAGCTTCAAGGGAGGAAGCAGAGGGTCTGGCTGACCTCTTATGTTGTCTCCATTCCAGTGTCCACAGGTGCCTGTGGGTCACAGGCGTTGAGCCAGCTGGACTAGAGACTACTTTCATTTTTACATTTATGCTGAATAAAATGATGCTAATGCAGGTTGTGTGTCTTGATTTTCTTTAGGCAAGAAAACTGGTATCTTGGAATGGAGCCCCTCTTTGTGCAGCTCTGACCTGTATAGGGAGAACCTGCTGTGTGGAGAGCACCAAGGCCAGTCCTTTATGCTGGGTGTGGTGGGATTGGTATCCCCTTGTAAGTGAGGCTGGGGTAAGTGGCTTCATGGAATTTTGCTTCAGCTGACACATTTCCCTCCCCTGCAATACAGGGGACATCTAAGCTGTGGACCTGGTTGGCTCAATCTGCCCAACTCTGGCTGGACACCTCACAGAAATGTGTCAGGAAACGTGAAAAGCAGGGCATTTGATCTTGTTGTTCTGACCCCTACTTGGGTCAGAACTCTTGGTCTTTGCTGTTTTCATTTTTGTTTTGTTTTACTTTTCGATTATTTTTATTTTCTAAAAGAAAGTTTGTATATGTTTAAGGTATACAACATGTTAATTTGATATACAAAGTCAAATGATCACAACAGTCAAGCTAATTTACATTACCTATCTCATCACATATTACCACTTATTTTCTTTTGTTTATGGTGACAGCATCTGAAACCTACACTTTTAGAAAATTTCCAGCATCCCATCTGGCATTATTAACTGTCGTCATTATGCTGTACATTAGATTTCTAGACTTATTCATGAGGGAACTGCAACTTGTACCCTTTGATTACCATCTCCCGTTTTCCCCACCTCTCATCCTTCATGACCACTCTCTGCTTCTATGTATTTCACCTTTTTAGCCCACTTATAAGTGAGATCATGCAGTTTTATTCTTTCTGTGTCTGGATTATATCATCAGAATAATGTCCCCTAGGTTCATCCACCTTGTAAAAAGCAGACTCTTCTTTTTTTGAGGCTGAATAATATTTCATTGTATACATGTACCAACATAATTTCTTTAAAAAATATTTTATTGATTTTTTTAAAGAGAGGAAGGGAGAGGGATAGAGAGTTAGAAACATCAATAAGAGAGAAACATTGATCAGTTGCCTCCTGCACACCTTCTACTTGGGTTGTGCCCACAACCAAGGTACATGCCCTTGACCGGAATCGAACCTGGGACCTTTCAGTCTGCAGGCCGACGCTCTATCCACAGAGCCAAACCAGTCAGGGCCCAACGTAATGTCTTTATTCATTCATCTGTTGATGGATAATAAGGTTGTTTCCATTTCTTGACTATTGTGAATAATGCTCCAGTGAACATGGGAGCACAGGTATCTCTTTGAGGTACTGGTTTCATTTCATTTGGTCGTTGTATAGTCAAAAGAGGGATTGCTGGATTATGTTAGTTCTATTTTTAGTTTTTTGAGTAACCTCCATAATGGCTGTACCAATTTACAGTCCCACCAACAGTGTATAAGGGTTTTCTTTTCTCCATGTCCTACCTAATATTTTTCTATTTGATACTAGTTACACTAGCAGGTGTGAGATGATTTCTCATTGTGGTTTTGATTTGCATTTCCCTGATGATTAGCCATGGCTGGATACCTTTTCATGTAGCTGTTGGACACCTGTCTGTCTTTCTTTCAGAAAATGTCTATTTATGTCATTTGGTCACTTTTTTTTTGCCATTGAATTATATGAATTCCTTTTATATTAACCTCTTATTGGATATATGGTTTATAAAGATTTTGTTCGTAGGTGCCCT
This sequence comes from Murina feae, assembly GCA_004026665.1. NCBI lineage: Eukaryota > Metazoa > Chordata > Mammalia > Chiroptera > Vespertilionidae > Murina > Murina feae. The sequence goes on from PVJC01003559.1 coordinate 51,202, forward strand.
TTCATTTTGTTAATTGTTTCCTTTGTTGTACTGGCGCTTTTTAGTTTGATGTAGTCCCACTGGTTTATTTTTGCTTTTGTTGCCTGAGCTCTTGGTGTCATATCCAAAAATTCATTACAAAAGCCGCAATCAAGAAGCTCTTTCCCTATGTTACGTTTTTAGGGGTTCTATGGTTTCAGTCCTTATGTTTAAGTCTTTCACCCATTTTGAGTACTTTTTTTGTGAATGGTATGAGGTCAGGGTCCAAATTTATTCTTTTGCCTTTGCATATCTAGCTTACCTAACAGCATTTACTAAAGAGATCATCCATTCCCCAGTGTGTATGCTTAGCTCATATAGTGTGGAGATGGGCTGGAATTGTTAGATAAGGAATTCGATGAGGAAGACATTAGTGCGATCCTGAAATGTCTGACAGGTGTTATATACATTACTCATGCATTAATTAAAAACAAAACAAAATAAAACTATTCAGTTCCTTTAAAATAAAGCACACACTAGTTCATAATGAATATCATGACAAGATCAACTTGGATAGAACTGTTGGCCATCAAAACTACTTTATCCACAGGCTAGATCAGGTGCTTCTTCACGGTACTCCTCATAAATTTGATGCTTATCTCTACTCTTGCCAGTGGTTACAGACATATCTGAGCTGATATGTTTCTCTTGCCAACAAGATCAGAAACTGTCTGAGACCAAACTCTCATTTCCACATCTGTGTCAGGCAGCAGTCCAGTTCAGTGTAGTATTTGTCCAGAAATCTAGGACTTACCTTGCCTGGGGAGGTGAAGCACCCACCAATCAGAACCTTCACCATTTTAGGATTTGCTTTATACATGAATGAAATAATATAGAGCCTTATAAGTCATTGTCAGGATCTTCATTGGGTCATAGTTTGAATGAGTTGGGAGCTCCTGAGAGTCTTGCTTTGAAAGGATCACACTCGGGCTGCTAGGTTGAGGAGAAACTGTAGGGATGGATATGCAGGAGATGGGCTGGGAGGCTATGTCAGTCACCCGGGTGAAATATGAGGGTGGCTTGAACCAGGGCAGGAATAGTGGAATGGTTTAGATATGAGAAATGTTTTAGGTAAGTTCTGTATGTTGAATACCAGGCTGGTGGGATTGGCGGATAGAGCAAATATGGCGTATAAGAAAAAGAAAGGAGTCAAGGGTTAACACCAGTGTCTTTGGCTAGAGTAACAATAGGTTGACATAGCCCTTTACTGAGGAGAGGAAGAGTGAGGTCAGAGCACATTTGGAAGAATGTCCCCTCTAGGATGCATTGCTGCTGTTGGGCTCGTGCTCAACCTTTCCTAGCTCTGCATTCCTGCCTTTGGGAAACTTTAATCCTGCTACAGCTCCTAAGACACCTGCTTCTGACCCCTGCCTCCTTCAGCATCACTTTATGTGCTGCCCTTTCTCTGGGATGTCCTCATGCCTGTCAGACTCAGCGGGGAGGAAAATAAGGTTCTACCCAATTAGCTTATCGTAAGTGGATTTCACTGTGCATTTAATTAAATGTGTTATAATCTTGAAAGGCATTTTGATACATGGTACTTGATACAGAGTAATTAGACTACTGTGGGCATGCACATAAATATCTTTGTGCTGAGGTATTAAGCTGGGCTCTGGGGCTGTGGGTTCATAGGAGTTACCTTGCCAATAATTTTTAAGCCAATACTATTTACACACTCCATAGTCTGCAGCCTTCTCAGTCTTCTGGCTGGTGGGTCAATTTCAAGGTCATGGCTTATGCTTTTCTATGGCTTAGGGAAAGAATTCTGAATCCTATTCAAAAGATTGTATGGCAGGGGGGGAGGTCAAGGGGAAAAATGGAGACTTATTTAACACTCTTTGTAATACTTTAAGCAATAAAACAATTTTAAAAAAAGATTGTATGGCTTTTCACCAAGTATAAAATGAAGTCAAAGCCCTTTGCGTATAATTTTGAGCATACACAGTTCAGCTATCCACCATGTTTCCAGTATATACTCAGTCTGCAAAACTTTATTCCATGGGATGTCTACATCTCATCTGTCTCAAAGCCTTTGCTTCAGTGGTTTCTTCTACTTTGGATATCTTTGCTGTTTTACTGTATATCTGTCAGAATAGTACATGTTAGGATGCAGTAACAAAGCACCCCAGCATCTCAATCACTTTACTATACCAGAGGCTTATTTTACTTTCTCACTCATTCATAGGCAGCCATTGAAGATCACCCACAGTTCAGCTCCACTACCAGCAATCAGAGCAGAAGGGAGAAGAGGGCCTGGTGACTCACACACTGGTTCTTAAAGCTTTTACTCAGGAGTAGCACACCCACTTCCACTAACATTTCCTTGGCCAACTAAAGCTTAGACCAAGGCTTCCATCAGTGAGGTGGCAAGTATCATCTTCTCCCGGGCAGAGTGACTATTTGTGAATCACAATAAAATCTAGAGTTGCATCAGGGATCTTTCTACAATGACCCTTTGTTTTTATTTCCAAAGCAGTGTTCACCCTGCACTTTTCATGAGATTTTTTTTTTTAAATTTGTACTTTCCTCCTTGAATAGACAGTATGCAGGTGGAGGGCAGGGCAGTGTTTATCATCTCTCTTACCCACGCTACCTAGTAGAGTGCTTTGTTCCTTCAGGTACCCTCAAACTACAGCCTGCGGGCCGCATGAGGGTGTTTTTGCCACCGCTACCTGTCCTGCTTAAAATAAGATATGTGCGGTGTGCATAGGAGTTTGTTCATAGTTTTTTTTTCTTACACTATAGTCCGGCCCTCCAATGGTCTGAGGGACAGTGAACTGGCCCCCTGTTTAAAAAGTTTGAGGACCCCTGTGACACTCAAAATGGGGTTCTATGGTTTAAATGTTGCATTTTCAACAATGCACCACCCAGGAGGCAGCATTATAAACTTGAGAAAGTTAGAACTGTTCCCCTTAGAAAGACACGTGGCTCTCTTCAGTGGTGATTTTATCATACACAATCCTGTGTCAGCACTGGGATGGTTGTATACCTGTGAGAGCACTGAGGCCCAGAGAGACACTAGCACGCTCACCATCGCAGTGAATGAAATCCTTTCTGGGCTACCATTACCTTTGAATCTAAAATGATGTCTAAAAATGATTACTAATTCATAGCCAAAGGAATAAGACCAAGTCTTCTATCTAATAGGAGACTGACTTTGCTAATACATACACCCTCTGATTTTCAGGGAGTGGGGATGGGGAAGAATCAAAAGAGTCAGTGGATTTGCTTAATTATTGGCATATACTCATGTTGCGAAATCTTGCATTACATTATTTCGTTAGGGAAAGCCAGAGAGTGAAAATGGATCATTTGGGGTAAGAGTGGAGAGGGGAGAGAAAACAGGAAGTGAGAATAAGAAAGGAAGGTATTCAAGTATTAGCGGCGATATGTTTTTAAAAGCAGGTTTTAAAAATAGTCATTATGTTAATTTTTTAGTCCTATTAATTGCCCGTACACGTGCTAGGAAATGGAGATCCAGAGATGGGAAAGTGTTAGTTCTTGCCCTTGACAAAGGCTTCAGCTTGGAAAAGGAGATTGCTCTTGATGTAAGGCAGAGTAATAACCACCCATAGTGGGCACAAACCCAATACTTTGGGAGCACAGAGAATGAGGAGGGGAAAGCAAAAGCCGTTGATCCCAGCAGTATTCCTCTAGTCCAGGCAGCTTATTAACCAGATTGTCAATAATGTCATGGTGAATGTTTCCAATGTTTTTTTAAAAAGCCTCCAAGCATTTCATTGCATTTGACCCTTCATCTAATAAAGCTATCTGCCTGTGCCAAGTGGTGTCAGCATACCAATTAACACGAGCGGTCCAGTGAGTGCGTTCCAAGGCCCATGGGGGGTGGTAAAGGGGCCTCCTTCATGAAAAGCAGTCCCTCCTCCTCTTATGTCTAATTCAACTCATACCCCAGGACAACTTGAGCTGTGTCCTGGGTGTTCTGCGGGTTCTGGTTCCATACTGGACACCAACAAGCTGTTCCTACTGGGAGTCCAAATAGCGGCATCTGGAAGTGTGAGCCAATCAGCATGTGTGGGTTCACATCCTGGCTCCACAAATGAGCCTAAAGTCCATGGGGAGCAATAGTTTTCTCATCTTTAAAGTAGGAATCATGAGCATCTGCCTTGTTGACTTCCTGTGGTTAGTATGAAGGCCTTAACAATTCTCTACCACCAGCCCTGCCACCATCACCTATACCCAATGCTTACTGAAAGCTTTGCAAGATCCCACTGAACCCTTACAGTCCCTGGAATTAACTATGTCTTTACCTCGATTGTGGAGATGAAGTCACTGTGGCTTAGCTACCTCAAGTAACCTGCTCAATATCACACAGCTAGTGTAGGCAAGGCAGAACTTGGACTAGATTAATGCTGCCAACAAACTCTTATGATCACACTCCACTCACACAGATGTGGTGCCTAAGCCAGACTAAAAGAATTACTTAGAAAAGGTATACTACAAATCCCCATTCCCTCCCTCCTTCTTTCCCTTCCTCCCTCCCTCTTCCTCTCTCTGTCTCCCCCAGGTACTCCACACACAGATTCTGATTTGGTGCATCTAGGGTGGGGTCTACCAACATGTGTTATTATTATTTTTAACAAATGGTTCAGACGATTTTGACAAAGCTGGTTCTTAGAACCACCTTTGGGATGTCGATTTGACTGAATGCCTTGTTCGACTCTCTCTGAGAGTTGAATCTTCTCTACATCCTCAGACTTTGAGGAGGTCATCCATCTACCCGTTGATGCCATTCACCTTTGTGCTGGGCATTGGTGACGTAGGCAAGAGGAAGCCAGTCATGACTTAAGTTTTTCCTTTGCTCACTAGAACTCTCCTTCCTTTCTGCTTCCATGCATTAGTTCCAGAATGTGTTCTGGAGGCCTTGAGGATGAATCTCTCATTGGTCTCCAGCCCTTCTTTGGTTCTTTTTACTTTGGGCACAATATCCCTGAAGAAAGGCTGGAGGAAAGGGTGGTTTGAATGGTAGGTTAGACTTCTCAGGACTCACTGTCTCTCTGGAGCTCTCCCTCCCAGGCAGTTAGCTTGGTGCACACCTGTAGTTGCTCTGCCTACCTTCCTGTTGCATCCCAGCAGCTTCCTGAAATAAAAAGCAGTGGCCACAGTGGGACCTCTCCAGTCCCCACCCTCCATAGCCAGGAAGGCATTTGGAGACTTGCAGATGGGGGAGTTCCCTGGTAGGTCATGGATAGTTTTATTTATTTATTTATTTATTTATTTATTTATTTATTTGGCGGGGGGAGGGGGCATGAACCCTTAAAGTCATACATACATGCCTTATATGCATTACACATGGATGGTCATGGAGTCAATGACTGTCATTAGGTTTGGAAAACATGTGTGACTCTCAAAAGTTTAAGAGTTACTGCTATCCACTCCTTCAAAGGGTATGAAGCCCTTCTTCAGAGAGGAGCCCTTGTTAGACCTTCCATGTTTCCTTAGCTTCTTACGAAGAGGTCTTACCTCATTTGATCTTTGCCACTTGCTAGGGAGTATTTATTATCTCCATTTGATGATTTTTGGAACTGAAATCTTGAAGGTAAAATAACTTGGCCTAAGTCCCACAGCCATCAAATGGCAAAGGCAGGGCCCACACTTGGCTCCAGCTAACTACCAGCCCAGGGCTCAGGCCCGGCCACCCTCTCCTGCTAGGCAAAGACCAAAACCTGTTAACATGGAAGAAGCCATTCATTCCACTAGAAGAAATGAAAAGTTGATTTCACTCTCAGGAAAAACTAGGGAAGCAACCAGTTTAAGTAACTAATGAAAATTCAATACTACTTTTTGAATACCTACTGTATGCCACCCACTTATGTCTATTATTTTATTAAATTCACTAAGAATCCTGCAAGTACAGTCTTTCTGTTCTAGAGATGAGGAAGATGAATCTCAGAGAAGTAGGATTAAACTGCCAGATCTTCACTGCTGGAAGGCTGGGATTTGAACCCAGGTCTAGGGAAATCTTCAGTTTTGTCTCCTTCTACAACTTTCTCACACCTTGGTGATTTACAGGACCTGTGTAGGAAGTAGCTGGCTACTGGCTAAGGCAAGAGTTGAAGGAAGGGAATGGAAAGAGTGGGCTACTAAATCTCCCTGAACCTCAGTATTCTCATCTGTGAAATGGGGGTGAATCACATTTTTGAATGATGACTGTGGAGATCAAATGAGCTAATGCATTTAGGTACTTGACATGTGTCCTTAAGGCCCCCTTTTGTTTAGCTACTCCTATCTGAATGGAGGGAGGAGCACATGTGGCCAACATTGGGGCTATCTCCTCCCCAGGTTTCTGCCACCTAGCAATGACTCAGTGGTGTCCTGTAAGGGGGAACCAGCTGTATCCGAGAGCTTCTTTTTTGCATCCTGCTGGGAGATTTGAGAAGTTAAAAACCATTTTTCAAAATATGTTTTGACATTTAATTATACACATCGTCCTCTTTAGTTACAACTTCCCTTGTCATGTCTGCAATAAACAGAGGCTTGATGTACTAAAGCATTGCTCCTGCCCCTCAATTATCAGATTCTTGCCTTTAACAATTAGTAGTCTGAACATCAAAGTCCAAATGCCCAGGTCATTTAATTATTTCTCTTTCTCCTTCCCTTAACCAAGAAGAACCAGCAAACGAAACGTTGGTTTATCTAGGATTTTTAAAAAAATGTGTTTTTAGACTGCACACTGGAACCGATGACCCTTCTCTCAGACCACATTCAATTAATATGCAAATGAATGAGACCTTCTGGGTCAGTATCCAAGTTCAGAATCAAAGGAGTTGGGAAAGACATGGAGGAGGGAGGACTTAACGAATGCTTTTGGAGTAGTTCAGACACAATATAGGATCTGGAATCTGATTAACCAGGAATTGAATCCTGGCTCTAACATTTACGTGCTTCATTACCATGATCATGAGATTTACCCTATTTGAGCCTTAGTTTCATCAGCCTTAAAATGCGGAAACTCACTGCCCCTCTCTGACCTCGCAGGTGTTACAACATTTGTCACAAGGCTAGGTGCACCCTACGGGAGAGCTGGGACTAAACTCTGTCCTTTTCTTTCATGAGTTGTCGTTTTTCTCTTGTGCAGATGTTGCAAACTCAAAGGCATACAGGTGCCAGCTAGGTATTGCAAAGGAGTCAAGTGGGTCAGGGTAGTATGAGAACAGTAAGGAGTGCTGAGGACTGCGGCAAACTAGGGAGTACAATCACCATAGGGACAAAAGGTGGCAGCAACTACCCAGCTTCAATGGAGGAGATATGGGTTATCACAACTTCTAATTTTTTGAGAGAAGCATAAAATATGGGTTTTATGCAACATTTTTCAACATTGTACCTAAACAATACTCATCTGTAGGCTCCATTTAGCTGGTAAGCACCCATCCTGTGTTGCACCTTTGTCTAGTATGCTTGGGGCCTAAAGATTTTTCTCACTTTTGCTCAATATACTTGCAACCAGCCTCCTTCTGCACCATCTCCAGTTTTCCATTTAGAACCAGAGACCCCCCACCATCCCAATTCCTGTTTTCCCTAACCACAGATAGAAAAGTAACACATCCTGTTAGTTTATTTAACTCTCACTGGCCATCTAAAAGCAAGCTCTGGAACCTGTGCTTGGCCATCTCAAAAAGTCTGTTAGGAAGATTTCCTGAACACAAGATCTCATTCTGTGATTTGCGATCACAGGTTGGAGTAGGGATGAGGGGTGGAACCCCTAAAAGAGCATCCATGGGACAGAGATTCTACTTTTAGCTCTATTACTAAGTAACTGTGTGAAAATGTCATTAGAGATGTTTGTGTCTTAGTATTTTTATTTTCATAATAGAAATAATAGCACATACCTCCCTCCCTCTTTGATACTTTAGGAGAGTGAAATTACAAAATCCAGCAGTAATTCAACAACATTTTCTGAGTGCCTGTTCTAGGCCAGGCCCTGTGCAAGAAGCTAGATGCATGAACGAGATGATCCTTGTTTTCAAGTAATTCAGAGTCTATTGGACAAACACACAAAATAACAAATTTTTTGTTGTAGATTAAGGTGACTGAACCACAAGAGGAATATGCTGGGACAGTGGAAAGGAGAGGAAGGAGACCCTATGTCATCTTGGGGTTTAAGCGATCAGGACATCTAATGTACTAAAAGAGTAATATGCAAATCAACCATCACTCCGAGACACCAAAGCCATGCCCACCAGCCAATCAGAGGGGCTGTATGCAAATTAAGATGGCAGCTGGCAGCCAAAGAGCTAGAGCAAACAGGAGGCTTCCGTTTGCAACAGAGGAAACTGCCTGCCTAGGCCAGCTGGGCCTCTGTTCAAGTCAACAATGTATCAATTATAGAAGCCACGGAGCTGAAGCACACAGGAGGCTTCCTTGCCTGCCTAGGCCTCCACTCAAAGCAACAAAGCTTCAATTATAGAAGATAAATAAACCCCAGAAACCTGATTCCAGCCAGCCTCATTGAGACGTTGGGTCAATGGGAACTGTGGGCAGCCTGAAAACGGCCCTCAACCCCTTACCCAGGCTGGCCACACCCGCATGGGGTGAGGGGTCCCCACTGGGGAACTTGGCTAGCCTGCAAACAGCCATCAGCCCCTCACCCAGGCTGGCCAGGCACACCAGCAGGACATCCCCCGAGGGGTCCCAGACTGTGAGAGGGCATAGGCTAGGCTGAGGGACCACCCGAGTGCACAAATTTTTGTGCACCGGGCCCCTAGTGTTATATAAATAAAAATAATTGGATTAAGAGAAAATAGTAACTGTATTCTGTTAAATAACAGTGATAAAAAAGATATTCTTATTTCATTTGGTATGTTTATTGTTTATTAATTTATTCAATCCATTTACTGAGTTCCTGTGCTAAGAACATAAACCTCACTGTCTCACTTTAATCATGACTACTAGATCAGTCTGCCAATTCCATTTGATGAGCTGGTAACCATCAGCCACTGAGTATTGGTTAAAAGTGAGCAAACAAATGAGCACAATTTTGATGCAACTCAAAACCCTAGAAGCACTTTCTAAAAATATTTGCAAAGATAAATCTTTCGTGATTCTAATAATTTGGGACCACTGCCTTCAAATGCTCTGTGTTTGGGAAGATCATGGGACATTAACAACTCTTGAGTTCCTTCTCTTTAAGAAGAATGCTTTTCCTCAGAGGCCAGGCCAGTTTCTCACCTAATTAATATACTTCTGCCTGGAAAGGATTATGAGATACAGTACAGGGTGGTGTGGAAAGTGGGAGCCAGTATCAGTAGCCTTTTCTCCCTTGTGTCCTCTGTCCAGTCTTGCTTCAGTGGGGGAAGGAATGTCAGTGTTCATGTTGGCCCAGGCCATTAGTATTGTGCTTTAACAGACAATGGGGTGTGTCACCTTGCATTCCAGAGCCAGATGAAGCTCCCAGGAAAGTGAAGCAGAACTGACACACAGCAGGGAAGAGCAGGGTGGGGACTGAGTACTGAGGAGGAGGCTGGGAAGGTAAGAACTAGCAGTGATTCAATCTGAGATTGTGGACACCTAGAACTTTATTTGTGTAAACGTTCAGATCATATTGGGTATAGCAGCATGGCTCTATTTTTGAACACAAAGCAAAGCCTTCATCCATCCTTTTACTGACCCACCCACTTATCCCTCCCTTTCTCTACAGACCCATTCACTCATCCATTCAACCAACCTCAATGGGCAGGCTCCCTTCTAGCCACTGGGTATACAGAGATGAATAGAGAGAAACAGGCATGTGAACAGGTAAATTAGGATACAATATACCTAAAGCAATAGAGTGAGGCTGAGATCACCAGAGAGGGAAACAAGCTATGTGGTCAGTGGATCAGAGAAGGCTCCCTGGAATAAATGCCAGTTGGGCTGGGACTGGAAAATCAATGAGACTGACAGGACATATGATGATTGTGACTTACACTAGGAGGTGAAGGAGCAATTTCAATAGAATGAAGGCAGAAAGAGTCTAGAATATTCTGGGAAATGGGAATATTCTGGGAAGCTGAGTGTTTGGCTGCAAAACCAGCTTGTGAAGACACATTGAAAACATGGCCATGTAGCAGATGATATAATACTGTATAAAGAGAACCCTAAAAATTCCACCAAAAAGACTACTAGAATTGTTAAATGAATTCAGTATCAGGATACTAAATACATATCCAGAAATAAGCTGTATTTTATATACCAATAATGAACAATTAGAAAGGAAGACTAAGAAAATAATCCCGTTTGCAATTGCATAAAAACACACAAACCTAGGAATAAATTTAACCAAGGATGTAAAATACCTGTACTTAGAAAATTACAAGACACAGAAGAAACTGAAGAAGATATAAATATGTGGAAATATATACCATGTTCATGGATAGGAAAAAATTATATCATTAAAATATCCGTACTACCAAAAGCAATCTACAAATTCAATGCAATTTCTACCAAAATATCAATGGTGTATTTCTCAGAATCAGAACAAATATTACAAAATTTATATGGAATTATAAAATACCCTGAATAGTCACAGCAATCTTGAGAAAGAACAAAATTGGAGGAATCATGATACCTGATATTAAACTATATTACAAGGCCATAGTAATAAAAACAGCAGGGCATGGCATAAAAATAGACAGGTAGATCAATGGAATAGACTAAAGAGCCCAGAAATAACCCCCCACATTTATGGTCAATTCATATTTGACAAAAGAGGTAAGAACATACATTGGGGTAAAGGCAGTCTATTCAATAAACAGTCTTAGAAAAATTGGACAGACATGTGCAAAAAAATGAATCTAAATCATCTTCTTACATCTTATGCAAGAATAAATTCAAAATGGATTAAAAATGTAAGACTTGAAACTATAAAACTCCCAGAAGGAAAAGTAGGCAGTTAAATCTCAAACAAATTAAATACAAAGTTTAATAAAAAGAAAGGAAACATGACCATCTATGAACCAGGAAGTGATTTTCTCACCAGACACTGAATCTGCTGCTACCTTGTTCTTGGTTAGACTCCCTAGTCTTCAGGACTGAGAAACACATTTCAGTTGTTTATAAGCCACCCTGCCCGTGGCACTGTTATAGAAGCCCAAATGGCTAAGACAGCGAACAAGCCCCAGCAGCTGGTTCATGTACAAACTGGGAAATAATGATATGTTGGGAAATGATGATCCATACAAGTTGGAAAGAGCTGACTTTCCCCTGGACTGACCCAGTTCCATGCCAGAGTGGCTTGGGAGCCAACTATGGGCTTGATTTTGACCTGTATGTTTTTCCCAGGCAGACATTCTAGCACACTGTACAACGCCCACCAGAATTCCCTGTGGCCCTGGCTTTCTCATTGGTCTCTCAGCCTCTAGACATAGCTGCTCTAGTCCAGTTCTTCCTCCACACCATTCCAGGAAATCATTCTCAGACATAATGACAGGGTCACACTCTTTCCTGTACAAAGTCTCACTGGCCCCAGATGGCTTCAGGCTAAAACCCAGCTGCTTTGCTAAGCCTCATATAAGCTTTTCTTCATTCTGTGGACCTCTATACACACTGGACATTTACAGTTCCCTGAACAGCAATGCTTCTCCTTGCTGCCATGCTTCTGTACACGCAGGTCTCCTTGCTCAGAAGAGCCTCTCCAAGACCCCCCTTTCCACCTTTCATCTTAGCTAATGCCCTGGCACCCATTGAAACTCAGCTCAAGTGTCATGTCCAGTAATCTTTCTGTGATTCCCTATCCCCAAGACAGACTGTGTGTGGGAGAGTTGAGGCCTTCACTGAGCCTTAGCACGGAGATACCTCTTCTAGTGAAAGGTCTCATGTTACAGTTGAGGAAATAGAGGCCTGGACAGCTGAAACTTTGCTAATAAGAATGACAAAACCAACAGCAGCAGCCATTGCTGAGTAAGAACTGTATCAGGCCCTGACAGCCATACTACGACATAAAAATTATCATTTCTAGTTTATGGTGAGGAAGCCAAGGTGATGAGTGACACCTATCATTTAGTACAGTGGCTCTCAAAGTATGGTCCCCAATCACGCAGCATCTGCTAGAATCTTGGGAGAAATTCAGAACAGCCAGATGACCCAGACCTACTGAATCAGAATCTCTGGTGGTGAGCCCAGAGATATGAGTTTTAAAGCCCTTAAGGTAATTGTGATACAGATTATAATATGACTGAATTGTACCAAGTACTGGCCTATATGATCCAGCTGGTAATGGGTGGAGCTGAGACTTAGAACCATATTTGTTTTAGAAAGTTAAAAACCAACTAATAAGCTGTGCATTTGACTCCTCTGCTGTGACCAGCCATGGACTTTGCTTGGAGTGGGGGTCTCTCCTGCCACCCTATTTAACTTCGCAGCTGGTCCCCTTCCTCCATCCACTGCCAGCATTTTCTATGTCCTGCTCCTTTACTTAAAAGCACTGCCCGCCAACTGGCGTACTATATTTTTAAGTATTTATTTATTATTTATCCCTCTCTTAGTCAACTGGGGATGCTATAACAAAAATACTAAGGGCTGGGTGATTTAAAACAACAACAGACATTAATTTTCTCACTGTTCTGGCAAAGGTGCATTCTGGTGAGAACTCTCTTTCTGGTTTGTAGCAAGAAGGTAAGATGGCCACCTTCTTGCTGTGACCTCACATGACAGGGAAAGAGAGAGAGAGAGAGAGAGAGAGAGAGAGAGAGAGAGAGAGAGAGAGAGAGAGAGAGAGAGAGGGAAAGGGAAGGGAAGGGAAGGGAAGGGAAGGGAAGGGAAGGGAAGGGAAGGGAAGGGAAGGGAAGAAAGAGAGCTCTCTAGTATCACTTCTTACAGAGCACTAATCCCATCATGAGGAGCCCATCCTGTGACCTCATCTAACTCTATCTCTCAAAGGCTCTACTATCAGGGTTAGGGCCTCAACATATAAATTTAGGGAGGACAGGAACATTTAGTCCATAATAATATACTACTGCCAGAGTGTAAGCCTCATTGGGAAGCCACTTGTCTATTTATTTCACCTGTGAATTGCTAAATATTCTCTGTGCCTAGACTACCATCATTCACATAGTACATAATCAAGAAATATTTGTGAAACATCTACACAGTCACACAGCTGGTTGGTGACAGAAAAAGAAAACTCATAAGGATCTCTTTGTTGCAGTCCAGAATGTTTACTCTGGTCCCCCACCCTCCTTGCCTCTCCTGAGTGTTTCCTTGATTAGTATCTCTCTCCTTCTAGAAGGATCCTTCTCCAGAAACACTCCTTCACCAATCATCATTTGCAGGAAGAGTTTTTCCCCAACAAGCCCTGCAGAGCAGTTACTCTGGGCATGATTTAGCTAATTTACTCAACGCTTTGTCTTAATGGATCACCAAGTGGAGATTCTTTCAGTAATGACAGTAAATGCATTTGAAATGTAGATATTGACCCAGGCAATGCTGCATATTCTGCTCATCAAACTTTAATGTTAAAATTAAAACATATATATTTTTTCAGGTGGGGACAAGCAGAAGTGTTGATTCCAATCCGAACAGAGTGGAATAATTTTCCCAAATGACAGGAGAATGCCTAACAATACCTCCCTCCTATGGCCACTGCCACTTAATAGGAGATGATAACTAAGAGGGACATAAATCAGATTTGTTTAGGACCTATTATGTTCTATTCATGGTATTCACTCTACACAGAAAAGGTGCATGTGATTCTTTGTTACACTTTCCTTCACTCCAGGCAAAATAAATGCCATCATCAATTCCACTATCTCTCTGAAATAAATTCCTCCCAGAGCTCCTAGCTGCCTCATTTCATTATCAGGGGTACTCCAACTCCTACCACAAGATTAAAACAATCACCACTGTTCTTAATTCTATTTACCAGAGGTCCAGTGCACAGCCTGGCCTGTGCTCTCTCACAGTCTCGGACCACTTGAGGGATGTCCACCTGCTGGCTTAGGCCTGCTCCCTGGAGGATTGAGCCTAAGCTGGCAGTCAGACATTCCTCTGACAGCCTGGGAGTCCTCGGGGGATGTCAACTTGCCAGCGGGGAGCAGGCCTAAGCTGCAGTCAGACATTCTTAGCACTGCTGAAGAGGCGGGAGAGTCTCCTGCCACCACTACTGTGCTAGCAGTCATCAGCCTGGCTTGTAGCTGAGCGGAGCTCCCCCTGTGGGAACACACTGACCACCAGGGGACAGATGCTCAATGCAGGAGCTGCCCACTGGTGGTCAGTGTGTGTCATAGTCACCAGTCATTTCCAGATGTTTTGCTGTTAGGGTCAATTTGCATATTACTCTTTTATTATATAGGATAGAGGCCTGGTGCATGGTTGGGATCGGCTGGTTTGCCCAGAAGGGTGTCCCAGATCAGGGTGGGGGTCCCACTGTGGTGCCTGGCCAGCCTGGGTGAGGGGCTGATGGCTGTTTTCAGGCTGGCCAAGCCCCTCAGAGGGGACTTTCACTCCATGGAGGTATGGCCAGCCTGGGTGAGAGGCTGAGGGTTGTTTGCAGGCTGGCCACACCCCCTTCAAGGTGGGGATCCCCATTGGGGTGCCTGTCCAGCCCTGGGTGGTGAGGAGTTAATGGCTATTTGCAGGATGGTCAAGCCCCCCAGTGGGGACTCTCACCCCATGGGGGTGCCTGGCCAGTCTGGGTGAGGGGCTGAGGGCTGTTTGCAGGCTACCCACAGTCCCTTCAGAGTGAGGGGCTGATGGCCATTTTCCGGCTGGCCACGCCCCCTGGTGATCCAAGCTATCAACCTCTCCGTTTTTTCTTTTTTTCTTTCTGGCATTTATTTATCTTCTATAATTGAAACTTTGTAGTCTTGAGTAGAGCCCAAGTCCGGCAAAGGCAGGTGGGAAGCTTGGCTTCCTCCAATGTTGGGGGCAACCCAAGCCTCCTGCTCACTCCAGCTCTGTGGCATCTGCCATCTTAGTTGGGTTAATTTGCATACTTGCTCCTCATTGACTGGTGAGTGTGGCTTGTGGGTGTGGCTTAAGTATAGCAGATGGATGCTTAAGAGGGATGCTTAATTTGATGTTTCTCTTTTATTATATAGGAACTAGGGGCCCGGTGCACAAAAATTTGTGCACTCAGGGGGTGGGGGTCCCTCAGCCCGGCCTGTGCCCTCTTGCAGTCTGGGACACCTTGGGGGGAATGTCCACCTGCTGGCATGCCTAGCCAGCCTGGGTGATGGGCTAAGAGTCATTTTCAGGCTGCCCACAGCCCCTTCAGGGTTCATGCACTGGGGGGTGGAAAGGCTGGTGAGTGCAGGCCTGGACATTTCCCACCGGAGGGCCTATGATTGCACACGCCTGGTGGGCCCACACTGCTGACGGGACACACCTGGTGTAGAGTTGGGTGGCAAGCCAGGGGCAGACGCTGGTGCAGAATCCCTCGGTGGGGCCCTGCTGCTGAGTAAACACACCCGGGGTGGAGCTGGGCAGTGAACTGGCTTCGGATTCTCTGCACTGTGCAGCAGACACTCCCGCACACCCTGTGGAGGCCCCTGGGGGGCGGATGAAGATAGTGGACCCTGGACAGGTGTTCCTGGACACCCTGTGGAGGCCCTAGGGCAGAGCCAGGCAGTGGACCCAGGACAGGCATTCCTGGATGTCCCACTCAGGCCCCTGGGGGGCAAAGCCAGGCAGCAGACCCAGGACGGCTGCTCCTGCACACCCTGCAGAGGCCACATGCTCTTGCATGCCCCAGGGAGGCTCCCAGGGGATGGAGCCAGGCAGTGGACCCAGGACAGGCACTCCTGGATACTCCTTGGAGGCTCCTGGGGGCAGAGCTAGGCAGCAGACCCAGGACAGCTGCTCCTGGACACCCCAAGGAGGCCCCAGGCCAGACCCCCCCTCCCACTGAGCTGACACACCTGGCACAGCTATGCCAGCCGGCCATGGAGGCTCCCAGTACAGAGCTGCCCTGCCAGCCTCCATCTTGGCTGGGTTAATTGGCATACAGCTGCTCTGATTGGCTAGTGGGCGTGGCTGTGAGCAGAGGCTCAGCCAGCCTAGGCAGGCAGTTGTAACAGAAGCCTTTGGTTTGCTCTAGCTCCATGGCTGTTGGCCTCCATCTTGGCTGGGTTAATTTGCATACAGCCGCTCTGATTGGCTGGTGGTAATGGTCAATTTGCATGTTTCTCTTTTATTATATAGGATATTTCCTCAGTGTTGCTTTATGGATTCACATGGGTATCTATTTTTCTTCTCTATTATCATGGTTATTTCCTCCTAATATTTATCATAATCCACAACTATTTTGTTTTTTTTCCCCCATTAGTTTATTTCCATTTTTTGTTATCTACTCTTAGAAAAATCAAGATTTACAGAATCACACCTAGATTCTCCTTCCTGGGCAATCATAACGCCAATTTATTTCTTGTTAATTCATCCAGCTACCCATACTGTCCTGACTTGTTACTTGCACCAGTCCTGTGAGGCAGGAAATAGCATCTCTACTTTGTAAATAAGGCCACTGAGGCCAGAGTAGTTAAAGGATATGGCTGTGTAAAACAGATCATAAGTGAGGGGACCTCACCCACAAGGTCTGCCCAACTCCAAAGTCAAGGTCAGTGGCAAAGCCTGCAGGCTCTGAAGCTAGCAGACTGAATTCAGATTCTGGCTCTGGCACTTAAAAGCTCTGTGATCTGGGATGACTTATGTAACCTCTCAGTGTTTTAATTGTCCCACCTGTGAAATGGGGCTATTAATAATACCTACTTCACAGGGAGGTGAAGATTAAAAAATTAAAAACATAAAGTACTTTGAATAATTTATGGAACATGGTAGTAGTCACTCAATACCTTTTAGCTGGTGCTTCTACTTCACCATGCTGGTAATTCACAGTTTCTCACATTTTAACAGACTTTTACAACAGTTTACATTAAGAAGGTACTGTCCCCACAATTTGTCCCCAACATTTCTCCATTTTTCAGATGAGGAGATTAAGAGCCAGAGGTTTCTAGCATTTTCTCAAGGTCACAGAGTTAAGAACCGTCAGAGTCAGGACTAGGTCCCAGGCCTGTGGCCTCTCCTCCAGTGGCTTGCATTTTCAGGCCAGAATTCATAAGGGCTCTATGTTCTCAGGTGGCATCTGTGGACTTGATGTGCCAAAGCTTTTCCAGTTCCTTAAGGAACTCACACAAAAAAGCACCTATAAAATGCAGTGAGTCATTTATCCACCAAAACAATGTGATGAAAGGAGGATCCAAGCCAAGGTTTTATAGAGAGGAGCTGGAGGGTGGTGGTGGGGGTGGGGGGACAGCTGGTGTGGGTCAGTGATTGAGCATCAACCTATGAATCAGAAAGTCACAGTTCAATTCCCAGTTAAGGCACATGCCTGGATTTCAGACTCAAACCCCAGTGTGGGCATTTAGGAGGCAGCCAATCAATGTGTCTTTCATCATTGATGTTTCTATCTCTCTATATCTCTCCCTTCCTCTCTGAAATCAGTAAAAAAAGAGGAACTGGGGAGCTGGGCAGAATGGCAATCTGGGCCCCTGTAAACTTTCCCTAATGAACAGCTAAGGGTTGTTATGGTAAGACAATGCCTGCCTGTACAGTGATTGGACACACTCTCCCTGAATCTTTCTCCGCTGTCTAATACATCCAAAATTATCTCTCCAAACAGACTGTCAGTTCCATCACTCAAGACACTTCCTTGGGATAAAATGCTGCCCCTCCATTATCTTGCCCACAGGCGAAAATTTTCAGACTCACGTCTGCAATCTGCCCTCATTCCTCAGGCTTTCCTCCAATCTACCTGCCCAACAGTTCCACAAAGCAAAAGGAAAAGAGCCTCATACTTCACCTTGGGCAGTTTCTATGTTCCTCGGATGGTAGCGTGTTTTGCATATATTGTATTATTTAACCCTATGCTGACACTGTGATAGAAGTAGTATTGTTTCTTTTTGATGCATAAGGAAACATGTAGGAAGTTTAAAGAATTTGCCAGATGCTACATAGTTCATAGGGATGGACCTAAAATTCAAACCCAGGCATGCCCAGCTCCAGTCTCTGCTGCTTCCAGACCACCAACATTTACAAGGCTGTTAGAAAGCAGCTTGGCTTTCTGTGTGACCGTTAAAGTATCCATGCAGCCTTTTCTCACTTAGCAGGCCGCTGCAGATGGTACCATTGTAATCTCCCTTTGGAAACTGGAATCTGTGTTTTGAAGACTGGGGATCGTGCTGAAGCCCTGAAGTAAAAAAAAACATGAGGGCTTAAATGGGACATTTTAACTTCAAAGATGGCACAGTTTCTACAAAACTCCTGTTATGTGTACGTCACCATCAGTGAAAAGATTCAGTACCACTCAGCC
>PVJC01003560.1:0-11944 GCA_004026665.1 Murina feae
GACGGGTGGTGTCGGGGTGGGCAGAGATCGGCGGGGTGGCGGGTGATGTGTGTGGGGTGGGTGGGGTGAGATGTGTGGGTGGCAGGTTGTGCCAGTACAGGCTGGGCTGAGGGACCCCCGAGTGCACAAATTTTTGTGCACCGGGCCCCTAGTATAAGCATAACCAATAGACATAGACATCAGGGGGGTGAGGGCATGAGTAGGAGGGGGGCTATGGGAGGATTAAGACACATATGCAATACCTTAATCAATATAGAAATTTTTTTAAAAAGAAAGAAAAGAAACATATCCTTGAATGAGGATTCAGAAAAAAATATATAGACATTGCCATCAGCCCAGAAAGTTCTTTCATGCCTTTTTCTACTCAATTCCTGGCCCCTCACACACAATGACTACTGTCCTCGTTTTTCCATCACGTGGTGGATTTGCCAATTCTCGAGCTTCTTGTGAATAGAATCACACCATGAGTACGCTCCTAGGTAGGGCTCCTTCCACTCAGCGTGAAGTCAAGACTCGCCCACACTGCTGAGTGTAGCAGTCGCCTGTGCCTTTCTGTGCTGAGCAGCATTCCGTTGCACCAAACACCATCGTTCTCCCATTCTCCCGCTGATGGACACCTGGACTGCTTCCAGCTTCTTCCTATTAGGAATAATGTGCTCCATCCATTTTTGTACCAACTGGCCCATCTTTAAGAGTCAAAGGAAGTTCTGTTAAAGGCCAGCCCTGGCCCGGTGCCTCGGTTGGCTGGAGCATCATCCCATCCCAAACACCAAGAGTTCCGAGTTCGCTCACTCTCACATCAACGTTTCTGTGTCTTCCTTCCTTTCCAACGTCAATAAAAACCTATCTTTGAATGAGGATTTTTTTTTTTTTTAAGAAAAAGTAACAGGGCCCAGTTTCACCCTCTCCCAGCAAGAATCTGCCAGTTCCAGCTCCCCATGGCACCGATGCCTCCTGTCCACCGCTGCATCCACAGCTGAAAACTCATCCTCCTCCTGCCACCGGGCTTCCCCCCACACCTCCGAGTCGGGCCGCTTCTCTGCCCTAAACACTTAATTTAGGCCCCCAACAAGTGTTTGCTGATGGCTTTCCTTTCCTCCTTCATGTGGTTTTCTGGAATATCCAATTTCCAGATCCTCTTTGGCTGTCTGTCAAGTCTCCAAATCCTTTGTTTGCAGTAAAATTATGGCTTTGAGAGTTCAAACGCACCTTAGAGATCATCCACTCCAGCTCAGGGCTTCTCGTGTGTCACTCCTGTGATCCCCTCCCCGCTCTCAAGCCAGCCAGCTGGCGCTCAACAACCAGGGTGCTTGTGACGCTGAATCTAAAGGCGGTCTCCCTGTCATCTGCCTCAGAGGACGCTGCTCTGAGGCCCCTGCAACCATCGGGGAGCCAGGTGTGCTTGGCACGTCCAGAGCAGCGCTGGACACACCAGACCTTGCAGATCACCTTTGGCAGAATCCTCCGGTCGGATTCTTCAAGTCCAGTCTCACAGCTGCCCAGATGGAGGCGCCAGGGCGCCGGCAGTCTGAGTGAGGAGTGTGTCCAAGTTTCTACTGGAGCAGATAAGATGGACCCGGGCCCCCCTGGCACCTAAGTCATCCCGAATTAGTTTTTAGTCTCCCTGAAACCACGGGTTTGGGGTCCTTTTGAACGTGTCTGACTTCCACAGACCCATCCGAAGCTGGGTGAGGGCGTCATTTGACGGCTGACGGTTTTTGTGATCCCGACAGTGTGTGGCCCGGCATGTCTTGCCCGTAGAAGGGTTTCCATAAATATTTGTGTGAGGAAGGCAAGGTGAGGACAAGGAGAGGGAGAGCAGCCTGGAAGGGAAGCCATGAAAGGCCAAGACTTCCTTCGTAGACAGTGTGCATCTTCCAATGTGTAAATATGAGACTTCGAAGATGATACACTTTTTTTTTTTTCTTGATAGCAAGTCTGAGGACAAGGCCTCAGGGAAAAAGCAAAACGGGCCGCAGAGCTTCAGTGAAAACTGGGATTTGGACAAACTGCTTCAAGGAACAAGTTCAGCACCGATGGCCTCGGCACGTAAAGACTCCTTCGGGTTGGAAAGGATGTGTCCCGAGTTAAATGTGTCCAGAGAATGTGCGAGAGCGTGGCCGGGCCAGCAGAGGAATCCATGCTGCCTCATACATCAGCGTGAGCAGAGTCTCCTCAAGCAAGTGTGTCCCCGTGACACAGTTGTGCTTGAGCACTGACCATAGACCTTCCTTCACCAACAAAAAGCGTTGAGAAATGGGCAGGATCTATTTGGGGGGCACACCTCTTTCAGTGACATGAGACCAGCCCCCACATGCTTCTGCCAGCGCTCTGACATTAAGAAGTGGGAACTTTTTGGAAGCCGCACCAAACGGGGAATACTGCGCCTGCCAGACGACGTCAGTAGCTAGACACAAGCGTGTACACAACCCAGAGCTCCAGCATCGCCATCCATCTCCCCTGTACCACATAGGAGCTAAACTCCATTTGACCTTGAGAAACCCACAGGCGCATAAACAGTGTGAGATAACACACAGCCCCGAGATATCCGCTCTGCAGGGGAGGGCGGCTGGGAACCTCAGAGCGGGAAGTGGCCGCGTCGCTTAAACAGAGCACGTCAGTCGCTAAGTCCCGGGTTCCTCCCAACAGCTGCCTCTTGCTGTTTCATTCGAGCAGAAACGCTCTTGGCTCCAGAAACATGTGGAAAGAGTGCAATCAAGGGGTCAAAGCAATAATGCTCAGGAGCAGACAAGCAGAGGCCTGGATGTGACAGCATTTCAGGAACACGCCTGCACAGCAAACGCGGTGCCTCGCTGCACATCGTCGGCAGCCTGAGCCAGAGGAGCAGACGTGTCCGCAACCAGAACAACCAGGGGGAGTGAAAGTCAGCGTAGAAACCAAGTGAATTATAAAAGACCCGGAGTTACGTATTTCTAGTTTTAAAAGCCCAAAGTGGAAACGCTAAAACCGATGATAGAATCAATCTTGCCCTGGGGGACCTGATTGGAAATAGGTTGCAGTGTGTTTTACACGCGAGAGAAAAGAGTGATAAAAAGTCTAACCGAAGGCGGCGGCATATGAGCGAGGGCACTGGATGCTGGGGGAACATATGGACGTGTCTGCTACAAGGACTTCGGGGGCCAAAATTAAGTGTAGAGAGAAGGATGGGAGAGGTGCTGGGGTTCTGGGGAGGTGTTTGGGAAGTTACAAATGCCAAAACCCTGGTCATGAGGAGGCCAAAGAAGACAGTCGAAGATATCAGGACAATGTCACCGCAGCAGGCCTGCGACTGTGGTCCCAGAAAGGCCCTCGTCCGAGGCTGGCCCTGGGCTGACGCCTGGGAACGTGGATTTCGGGAGGGTCCCCCACTCCCAGAGCTGATCGGAGTGGCTCCCTGCGCCTGAACTGTTTGCACACACAGGGTGATTGGGGCTGACCCCCTGCTTTCCTCCTGGGAGTCTGGGATCTTGCTTCATGCCTGGCAGAGGGAGCCCACATGGCCGGCCCCCATATAACCCTGGGCGCTGAGCCCCTACTGAGCTTCCCTGGGGGACAGCCCTTCCACATGTGCTTCACGGTCCGTTGCTGGGGGAGTGCAGCATGCCCTGGGGGGCTCCACTGGGAGGGGACGCTGGGGGCTGGTGCCTGGTTCCGCCTTTGCAACCACAAAGCCGGACCTAGAACCCAGATCAAACTCATGCTTTATCCGCCAACCACACCCCTGGAAGGTGGATGAAGGGAATCCAGGTACGAATAGTGAGGAAGGGAATGTGCTTTTTTTTTCCTAACAGACTAACCTCTTTGCCTTCCTGAAGGTTTTAAATTCTAGGACTATTTTTTTTTTTTAATTCTCACCTGAGGATGTTTTTCCATTAATTTTTTTTAGAGAGAGTGGAAGAGAGAGTGAAAGAGAGAAATATTGGTGTGAGAGAAGCACATTGATTGGTTGCCTCCTGCATGTGTCCCCAACCAGGGCCTGTGCCGTGGAGGGGCCTGCAACTGAGGTACATGCCCTTGACCTGAATCGAACCTGGAACTTTTCGTTCTGCAGGTCAGTACTCTATCCACTGAGCCAAATTGGCTAGGGCTCTAGTACATTTTTTAAAAATATGTTTTTATTGATTTTTAGGGAGAGAGAGAGAGAGAGATAGAAACATCAACAAGAGAGAAATATCATCTATCAGCTGCCTCCCTCACGCCCCCTACTGGGGATTGAGCGCACAACCCAGCCATGTGCCCTGACTGAGACTCGAAGCAGTGACCTCTTGGTTCATGGGTGGACACTCAACCACTGGGCCACACCAGCCGGGTTGGAACAGTGCTCTTAAAAATCCAGCCACTCATGGGCCAACGAGAGCCCACATACAAATGAATTCCTGAGTTACCACAGGAATGGGTAAAAGCAGATAAACAAGTAAAACAACTCATGCTATGCTTTCTTATGGGACTTCCAAAATTATAGTGTTCTAAGTATAAACTCTACTGGTTAAAAAAAAAAATTCAGGACTCCATTTTCCTCGTTGTTGTGGGTTGAATTGTGTCTCCTGAAAAGATATGTTGAAGTCCTGACTCCTGGCACCGCTGAATGTGACCTTATTTGGGAATAGGGTCTTTGCAGATGTAATCCAGTCAAGAGGAGGTCCGACTGGATTAGAATGGCCCTAAATCCAGTAACAGGTGCCTTACTTAGGAGAGGGTAGTTTGGACACAGACAGAAGGAGAAGGCCATGTGATGATGGAGACAGAGGTTCGATAATGCAGCTACAAGCCAAGAAAAATAAGGATTGCAGCAGCCATCAGAGGATTAAAAAAAATAACAGCAAGGAAGGATCCTCCCTTAGAGCCTCCGGAGGGAGCAAGGACCTGCCCTCAGGCTTCTGGCCTCCAGAGCTGAGAGAGCACATGTCTGTCTTAACCCACCCAGTCTGCATTACTTTGTCACTCCAGCCCTAGGAAGCTCGCAACCGACCTAAGTTGGTGTGCAGAGTGTGTAAGTGGAATGCATCTCGCTTCATCCAATGTAAGATCAAAAGCTTTATGCACACTGGAGGTATTTCAAAGAGACTTCATGCAGTTTTTCACTCTGGGTAGAAGGAAACCAGTCGACCTTAGCAAACTGAATGGCACGAGTCACAGTTTTAAAACCAGACCTGCGAGTGAGCCCCAGCCAGTTTGGCTCGGTGGGTAGAGCGTCGGCCTCCGGACTGAAGGGTCTCAGGTTCAATTCGGGTCAAGGGCACATGCCCAGGTTGCAAGCTCAATCCCCAGTCTGTGGCATGCAGGAGGCAGCTGATCAGTGATTCTCTCTCATCACTGATGTTTCTATCTCTCTCTCCCCCTCTCTTCCTCTCTGAAAGCAATAAAAATATGTTTAATAAAAAATAAATTGAATAATAAAATAAAATCAGTCCTGTGAGCCCGCAAACTATCAACCAGTCACTTCTGCCCTGGAGAGGACCTTGCAAAAGACAGGCTGACTCAAGGTGGGTCTGAATGGGTGGTGACAGGACATCAGTCCCTGACAGGTGGATGTGTTCTCAGTCCTCAGAGGTTGGAGACAAGGGGGGCTGCAGAGCTCTGTGTCTGCAGACAAGTAGCCACACCGGGCTGCTCACACATGAGGAAAAAGTTAAAAATTCTGTGTGTTAGAATTGAAAGAAAAAAGACTTTACCACCAAAGCTGGGGTGATTCAAAGTTCAAAGGCACACTTTAGCATCTTGACACCACAGTGAGAGTTTTAAGTCACATACATGTCCAGGAGTGCCTAAAAGCACAGGCAAGCTGGCGAGGAAGACACATGGAGGGTACATGGACTAGTGGGTGGATGATTCACAGCTCAGTTTGGAGGCATGTGTGACGACTATTCAGACCAGGGTTTACCCTAACTGCTATCGTGGGGAAGAATTCAGAACCCAGAGGCCCTGTGGGGACACCATGTGAGGACACCAGGTCTCCCCAGTGTTTCTGGATTCTCCAACAGGCGGGAGACGCTGCTGGGTGTGCACCCAGGTGTTAACCTTTACCTGGTGGTGGCCCATCTCCTGGGCCCTGTGGGGGTTCAGGGAGGGCTGCAGGACCACTGAAGCTCCTGGTAGCTTCCCACACTTCAAAGGCAGCAGAGTAGAGGCTGCCCGCCCTCTCTCCCTGAGGATCCTGTGGGATCAGGACGTGGAATCCAGTCCCTGGCTCTGCCCTGACCAGAGTGTGAACGCGGCTCATGGTCTCTGGGTCTACCCACAGGCGGCTGGAGGTGAGCGTGCCTGCCCCGGCTGAGGAACATCTAGCCATGGATTTAGACACAGAATGCCTTTGAGGAGAATGGCAAGAAAGTCTTGCCCCTGGGACTTAGGACTATTTCTTGCTCCTAGCTTGTTAAGAACTGTCCCTGAGTCACATATGCAGGGAGCTTTGGGGTTTGATTTCCCTCAAATTTGATTGTCCCTGTGGTCACTCCGGGTTTTAGAAGTGGGCCGTGTGGCTATGGCTGCCTATTTGCAGGCCAGAATGGGGGAGGGCACACGGCCACCACTCCGACTGCATTCGAATCCTTTCACGCAGCAGGCAGACCTGAGTAAGTGCTCCTCCCAACCAGACGTGGTCCCAGTCAGGGGCCCTGGGAGCCCCATGTGAAAGGCCAGCACCTGTGCGTCCCAGGGCACCTCTGTGTGTGGCCCCTGTGGCTGTAGAGCTAAGGGGACCAGCACTAGTGTCCACCTTCTGGAGTTGGGATGTGGTGAGGTGTCCTGTGTGGGGAAGCAGAGAGGCAGAGCAGGGGAGGGAGCAGGTCCCGAGAGGGGCCTTCAAAGAGAAGGTGGACTGAGCAACCTTTAAGCACCAACTAGTGAGAGGGAGTCTATGCGTTTTGTCCCACTGGGTCCTCCAGCGACTCTCTGCCAACTTCACAGAGGAGGCTCAGGCAGGCTGAGCGGCTGATGGCTTGCCCAGTGACAACAGCACCCAGCTCAGGTCTGGCAGCCCTGGACTCCCGACTTCCCTTCCGAGAACCGACACTCGCAGGCCATACTGGCTCACACCTGTGTCCCATGCGGCTGGGCCAGCGCTGACATACACAGCCACCTTCCCAGCTGCTGAGCCAGCCACAGAAGAGGGACCGCAGTGGTCAGGCTTCCAGCTGGTGAGGCAATGGCGGCCCTGGGAACGGCGGACTAATGGGGAACTGAAAAATAGCAGCCCGGCCCAGCTGGATGAAGAGCCAGTTCTCAGGGACTCAGCCTGGGACAAGGTCAAAGCCACACTGGTGCTCATGTTTGTTCACCCATGGTTTCTGGACCACCATCTGCTTTCTCTGGTATCGGTGCACCCACATGCCTGTCCTGGCCAACAGCAAATAGTTTCATCCCTGTGCACCAACTTGATGGAACCAGGGTTTGCCGGCACCAAGATGGAGACGGAACCTACTGGCAGGGACGTAGTCAGAGAGGACAGAGGGGCCTGGGGGCCTAGCTGGGAGCCATGCACAGAATGGGTCCAGCAGTCTCCCTCCTCCCTCTGCACCCTCTGAGTCTCCCACGGATGCCCTGAGCGCTGAGCGCAGGGCCGCACCTGTGCTGCCTCGTGCACACACCCAGACTCACCTGGCTGCCCTGCCATGGGCGCCAGCACCTGAGCTGCTCATGGAATAATATTCCCCCCTCTCTTTCATCAATGCTCACCCCTCAATATCTGCGTTTCGTCTCCCACTTGGTTCTCAGTGTGCCCTCAGCACCACACCAACAGCCTCCTGATGCCGCCGCACGTTTCTGGATCCGTTCCAGCCATGATTTCTTTACTGCAAACAGCAGGCTGGGCATGGGGCCTCTTGGTCAAGAGCAGAGCTCGTGGGCAAAGTCTAAGCTCTCTTTCCCACGCAGACGACGACTTTGCCTCCCCCACCCGATGTTGGATTTCATTTATTTTTACCTCTATTCTCTAGGGTGTCACCCCAATTCCCTGCCTGGGAAGCCCCATGTGAACAGGGCTCAGTGGCCTCTGAGCATCAGGGGCCAGGACAGCCTGCCTGCCGCCGTCTGGGAGAGGCCCGGGGCTGTGTCAGACACGAATGCCTGCATCCAGCTGGACTTGGTCACTGTCATCTGGCGAGTCACCCCAGTGGCTCTGGGACTGAGCTGTGACACTGGGAACCAAGGACTCACCGCCCTGGGCTCTAAGACTTACGCTTCTAACTTGCATAACCACCATGGCTGTTTCCCCCTGAGGCCAAGGGCTGCTGGGGACCCAGAAGCACTTCCACTTCGGGAGCCAAGAACCCTTCCGCACAGACGGTGGCGGAGATGTGGGTGAATCCTCACAAGGCCCTCCCGTCGTTTCTACTGCCTAATGTCAACATGCTTTCTCATAATTTGCCTTTTTTTCTGAAAGACAGAGCATTTTTAACTCTCTGATTTGACGTTTTAGTTCATTAGAAATTTTCAGAACAATGTTCTCTCCTACTTTTCAAAGTAATTTGGACTTTGAGGTTGAATAAAACACGTTTGACTTTGTCTTTATTTCATTCTGAGTTTGAATAGAAACTCAACTGATCTCAAAAGCTAGGGACCGATTTTGCAAATAACTTCTTCCGTGTAACCTCCTGTTACTGCTGTCAGTGGCCGTTTAGCCTGCTTTTGATCGCGACTTTGAAATCAACTTTAAAGCTGAAAGCTTTACAAGCATTTGATTCTCCCAACAATTGCAAGGTGGTGGTTATGACTCCCGTGTGACAAGACCCCAAAGATAAGAGCTGAGGCCGAGACTGTGTCTTGCAAACCCTCCCTGGCTGGACTCGCATGGCACACCCGCAGGACCAAGCTGACACCGCTAACCCTTTCCAGCACAGCCTGCTCATGCTGGTTCCAAAGCCCCGGGCTTTGACAGCAACGTGCTGTTTTGCAGCGGCTTCAAACCTCTTGCTCTGCAGACAGTGATTCTCTGCTGTGTGACCCACTTTTTAATATTCAAATCTTGCACAGCTCACTGAAAAACATGAAAAGACTCAACACCATAGTCAACCAGAATGCAACAATGCAACCAGATTCCAGAGCCCAGCAGGTCCCTGGGGGCCATGAATGGCCTGAAGCTGTCACCCTGACCATGTGTGGCCCTGACTGTGGCCTCCGGTTTGCCTTGTGTCCTTGGGCACAACAGGATTTGTTGGCTTCAAGAGACACCTTTGAAACTCCGCTAAGGACCCTTGGGTATGCCTTCCATGGGGCAGAAGGTCATTTCCCCGCAAGCGCAGTGAGAGTGACCAGCAGCCCAGCCCATCAGGTTTCCAGACCAATAGAAACAGTCTCCAACTCCACGTTCACTGACGCCATGTTGATAGCTTGCCACTGGCCATGGTGGGAGCATTTACACCATGGTAATAGGTGAGCACTAGGACATCAGAGCTTTCCCCCAGCCAGCTTGCTGCTGACATCTACCAGTGGCCCACCAGAAAAAGGGAGCCCAGAACAGGCACTGGGCTGCGTTCTTCTCCTTGGTCAAAAGGGAGGTTAGATTAGATGAGCTCCAAAAACCCTTCTGGCTTCTGCCCCAATATTCTTTACAGTGTGGCAAAAGAGGGCTCGGAGGCAGGCCCGGAAGCCCAGAGCTGCTGCCCTGCCCTCCCTCTTCTCCCTGCCACGTCACCACCCCCACGTGTGCAGGGGCTCAGAGCTGCTTAATGTCTGAGGGGCTGTTTGACAGGCGCGATGAGCCAGAGGAACTCAGCCTGCTTTGGCTTTCCTGGCTGAGGACTTATCTTCACTTCATTATTTGTAAGCAGCATCCTACCCTCCAGAAAGGTTGGAGGGGCGCTGGCAAGGAGCTTCCCCATCCTGATACCCTGACAAGCAGCACCTGCCGCTGCAGAGGAGACTCTGGAATGTGGACCAGTGGGGGTGGGGTGCTGGAGACCAGGCAGCTTTCTCCAGGAGGCCTGAGGGGTGACCTTGTCCCATTAATCCTGCTTCTCCAGGACCTGCCATTCTCAAAGATGTAGAACAATTGCAGACCCCCACCCGCGAGACTAGCCCAGGGAACCAGGATGTTGTGTATTGATCGGTCCTGAAAAGTCTGCCCGTCAGGGTACCGGAATATGCTTGTCAACGTTACCTGCACAGTCTCTCCCTCTAGATGGATCTGCATGGGAAGCCGAGTCATAAACAGGCAGCGTCTTGGCAGGCTCTGGGCCAGACAGCAGGGCTGCATGAAGTAGATGCTCAACAGCCCCGGCTAAGAGGTCTGGGTCATCCATCCTGCGTGGACGGGCGTCCTGGTGGAACGTGTGGGGCAGAGCTGCCACCCTCTGCCCCGGGCGCTGCCTGGAGGGACAGTGGCCTCTGGGACTCTTCCTTCCCCGAGTGTCCATAGCCTCCCTCCACCGTGGAAGCCGATCTTCCTTCTGCTGTGCCAACATGCTTTGTGGGGCCCCGTCAGTCCGTGTGGTTATGGAAACCACATCTGACTTTATGCCGGCGTATCTCTGCTTCGGTCCAATATGCCAGATGGCCGTGCCGGTCCTGGTCAAGGCTGCCCAGCTTCCAATCCTGCCTCTTCCACTTGCCAGCTGTGGATGTGGGCTGGGTCCCAGACCACCGCCCACCTCTGATTGCTCGGCTGTGGAGTGCAGAGGCATGGAGGATTGCTCGAGATGCCACCCAGAGGGCTCTGCGGGCAGCGCTGCCTGGCACAGGGATCACACAGTGGAAAGATTAATGATTACCACGTGTGGGGTTCAGGGCTTGACTCTGAGGTCAGATTTATTTTTCCGCTCTCTTCCAAGCTTTTGGGGAATTCCTCATTGGACCAGAAAATGCTCAGCTCTCTGTCCTTGGAAGTACACTGGAGTGCAAAAGCTGTCTCCCCCACCCTCCCGCCCCCATCCAAACGACCGAGGGAAATCCATTGTGTTGTGTTGCTTAACTGAACGCTTTCATTGTAAACGTGCTTTATCACTTTGAGCTGAAATCTGCTCCTGGACCTTTCCCCCACAACCAGTCTAACTCCCAAACCCTTTTCCCTGTGACAGGCTCACGTGTTTGCCCACATGTTTCCCCGAAGAGCTGCCCTTCTCAGGGCAAGCATCTCCCGTCCTCATGCAGCTCCTCTCCCCTGGATTCTGGCTGCATCCTTGCTAATCCATCACCTGATAAATGTGACAAAAATCAGAGCACCACCTACTCCCAGTCCCTAAAGGTGCATGTGGTTAAGCGCTGGCATGCAGGCTGCGGAGATATCTCTGAAGAGAGAAGCTTGTTTTTGTTTGTTTTAACGAATGAGATGCAAGCTGAAGTGTGGTGTGTTCCTTTCCAGCATTCCACTCAAAGCAGAAGAAGTAGTTCTGTCTCCCTTTTCTCTTTCTTGTTGACTGGAATGCAGACATGATGGCTGGAACTTGAGCAGCCGTTTTAGACCATGAGGCACTGTGCGAGGAATGACAGCACGGCACATAGGAGAAGCTCAAGGTGCTGAGGACTGTGCAGAAGCCATACCAGTCAGAAGCAGCTTCCTTTGGAGTTTTCTTGTTTAAATATATGGAAATGAGTCCAGCCAGTGTGGCTCAGTGGTTGAGCATCGATGCAGGCACCACCAAGAGGTCACCAGTTCAATTCCTGGTCAAGGCACATGTCCAGGTTGCAGGATTGATCCCCAGCAGGGGCATGCAGGAGGCAGCCGATCAATGTTGATATTTCTCTCTCATCCATGTTTTATCTCTCTCTTCCTCTCCCCTTCTCGCTCTCAAAATAAAAAACACAATAAAAAATATTTAATATGTGGGAGGGAAATTATCTGTCTAGTGAAAAAACTATTTTCCTCTCTCATTCCTACCCTCCTTCCATCTCTTCTTCCTTTAATCTTTCTATTACCCCTTCCCTCCCTCCATTTCTCCCTCCTACCTTCCTCTCTTCTTCCTTTCTTCCTTTTTGCACCCAAACTTAATTCTATCTGATACTCAGCCTG
>PVJC01003560.1:12044-69636 GCA_004026665.1 Murina feae
GGCTAATGGAGAGCCCTGCAGGAGACTAGAGGGAAGGAGGAGAGGGCTGAAGGGCATCTAGCCCCGCCTCTGATGGAAAATCACTGTTCCCCTTAGGGCAACCTCGAAATAACCCTCTCCTTCTGGTTCCAGCAATTTCTTCCATGCCCTAGCTGGTTTGGCTCAGTGGATAAAGCGTCGGCCTGCAGACTGAAGCGTCCCGGGTTTGATTCCAGTCAAGGGCACGTGCCCAGGTTTCGGGCTAGATCCCCAGTAGGGGGTGTGCAGGAGGCGGCTGATCAATGATTCTCTCTCATCATTGAGGTTTCTATCTCTTTTTCCCTCTCCCTTCCTCTCTGAAATCAATAAAAAAATATTTTTTTTAAGAAATTTCTTCCTTCCCTCATCCCTTCTGGCCTGTGGTAGGGACAGCTCCCTGCCACCCACCCAAGGTTCGAAACTCTTCCTTCAATCTCTGTGCACCTGCCACATCCTCTGCAACGCTCTCTTGGGAACACAGTACCCTGAACTGTGCTAATTCGAGAGTGCCATCTTTGCATGGGGACCTCTGACGCAGCCGCACAGAGTTCAGGTCCTCATATGTAAATGTGGTGGTAACACCTATTTCCACCGGTTTAATGAGAATTAAGTTGATGATAAATATGAAAAAGCTTCAACTACTGTTATATCCACTGCAGACACACCAAAACAGATGGGAAAAAAGGCATTTTGCTGACTGTAAATTCAGCTGAGTCAGCAGTGGGCGGGGCTGCCAAATGCAGCTAGCATCTGGCAGTAGGCCCTGGGGTGCTGAAGCAGGGAGAGGAGAGGCCTGTTCGTCCCCTCTGGTCAGGCCACAGGGAGGCCTGTGTTCACTTCAGGCATCTCACCTGCAGACCAGACTGAGACCCCAGCAGGGACTGGCGAGGGGCTGGCGAGGGGCAGCGGTGAGGTTGGGAGAACCATGTCTGTCCCTGGAAGAGGGAAGCTGTGCGGGGCCTGCCAGCTGCCTTCACTGCTCCATGACCTGGTGAGCACTGGAGTTGAGAGCTCGTGGCTCCTTTGTGCAGAGCCTGGACCCTGGGTGGGTGGAGGCTGCCAGGAGCTGGATCTGGGTTCTAAAGGTGGACAAAGTTTCTAGGGACTTGAGCTTCTAAAATAAAATGCCTCCCACAAGGGAGGAGGGTTCCTGCATGCATATTTATTGCAGTGTTGTTGGGGAAAATCGGAGATTAAGGGACCATCGATGGAACTGTCATAGCACAGGACAGGCTGCATTTAGAAAGAGCGCGCTGTCCTTGGGTCCTGTAGGGGACGAGCTCTGTCACAGATGGTTGAGTGACACAAGCAACTCACAGACATGCATGCGTAGTTGAGGGTGAAGAGAAATATTAGCAGAGTTGGCTTGGAATAAAATAGGAATCTATTATGTATATAAATGCAAGTGAATACATATATGAGGAGGACAAGAAAGCTCTTAGAGCAGGATGCCGTCTCCTGTAAGGAACACTGGCGTGGAAATATCACCATTTGGCCGCCCTAATAGCAATCATTAGTTAAAAGAAGAAATATTCGTGGATACTAAAATTAGTGAAAGAGGAATAAGAAACAGGGTCTCAAAGTTTCCCTCAAAAAAAAACACCATATTAAATACGAAAGGGGAAAGAAATGTTACAGTGAAGAAACAGAGCAGCAACATCTTAATCAAGTGATCAAAGCCAGTGCCGCCAGGCTGGACACACGGCCATCGCGCCCTCCCTCCCCGCCCTCGCTCCAGAAGGCGCATGAGAACTCGGCATCATTCCTGTGGTTCTCCAGCCAAAATGCACAACTTGGAATCATCAGGCAGATCCAGATTGACAGGCACTGGACAAAAGACGCGTCTGTCATATTCAAACAGGTCAGGGCTGTGACCGCCGAGGGAAGACCTCAGGACTGACCCAGACGGAAGACTGTTCCGCGCGTTGAGTCGGCCCTAGGACAACAGCTCCCGTCTGCTGGGCAACTTAAATGGGGTCCCTGGGTGGAGGGCACACAGGAATTCTTTGTGATGTTCGTATGCTTCTGTACATTTGAAATGGTTTAAAATCAACAGGAACAATGAACGTAAAGGAGAAAAATCACAAATAAGCAAAACCAAAAGCTATGGAGCTGACTTCGGTGCCTTCTGATAAGAGGCCATAGGAAGGGCACGGCACCCTCTGAAATGTTCCTGCTGAAAACTGACCCCAAGCCCGGCCAGCGTGGCTCAGTGGTTGAGCATCGACCCATGAACCAGATCACGATGCAATTCCTGGTCGGGGCACATGCCGGCTGTGGGCTTGATCTCCAATAGGGATGTGCAGGAGGCAGCCAATGAATGATTCTCTCTCATCGTTGATGTTTCTATCTCTCTCTCCCACTCCCTTCCTCTGAAATCAATAAAAACATTCACACACACACACACGGAGACACATCAGCCAAGTCAGCATATGAAACACTCCACAGGACCGCCACCCAGTTTCTTCAACAAATAAATGGCAAGAAAGAAAGTAGAAGGTAAGGGAGACCTAAGAGACAGGTTTACTTTTTTTATAAAAAAAATGTTTTTATCGATTTTAGAGAGAAATGAAGAGAGATGGGGAGAAAGGAACATTGCTGTGACAATCGGTTGCCTCACACACGCACGCCCAACCAGAGATTAAACCCAAAACCTGGGTATGTGCCCTGACTGGGGATTGAACTGACAATTTCCGTGCAGAAGACGATGCTCAGCTAACTGAGCCACAACCGCCATGACCTTTTCTTGGATCCTGATTCAAGCAAACCAGCTTAAGGAGCAGTGCACAGAGAAATCGGAATACTGGCTGGACAGTAGATGATGAAGGCGTTCCTGTTAAGCGGTCTGCATGGAATCGTGGTATTGCTATGATATATTTTTCTAAGTCCTCATCTCCAAGAGCATTTATAAATGAAACAAGATGATCTCTGGAATTTGCTTAAATATACCAGGGTCAAACAACCCAACTGTCCATCAAAAAATGAATGAGTAAACAAAATTCAACGGAATATTATTCAGACACAGAAAAGCAATTCTAACACATGCTACGCCATCAATGCATCTGGAGAAAGATCACGATAAGTGAAAGAAGCCAGACTCACAGGTCAAATATTACCTCACTTATATGAGGCACCTACGTAGTCAAATTTTCAGGGAGATGAAACGTAGAACAGAGGTAACCGGGGCTGGGGAGGGAGGAAGGGGAGTTCGTGTTTCATGGGTACGAGCTTCAGTTTGGGATGATGAAAATGTTTCGGAGATGATGGTGATGATTGCGGAACAATGTGAATGGGCCTAACGCCACTGAACTGAACACTTAAAAATAGCTACAATGATAACCTATATGTTTTGCATATTCTAACATGGTGTTCTTTAAAGTCCAAGGCAGGTGAAGCACATGCTTATGGCTGCTGAAACTGAATGATGAGAACACGGAAATTCCTTTTACTACTCTCTCTACTTTTATATATGTTTGATTTTTTTCCACACTAAAGTGCTTTCTTTTTCTAATAATTTTTAATTTATTTCAGAGAGGGAGAGAGAGAAAAATATTGATTGGCTGTTTCCTAAACATACCAGACTGGAAATTGAACCCAAAACCTAGGTATATGCCCTGACCAGCAATCAAACCCACCACTTTCCAGGGCGCAGGATGGCATTCCAACCAACTGAGCCACACCAGCCAGGGGCAAAGTGCTTCTCGAGTAACAGTCCAAACACCCAAGGCTGATAAAGATTGAGTATGAAAACAAAAGCAGCATGGAAAAATGCTCATGAAATTATGTTGGGTAAGAGCTGGCTCCCCAATTATGTCTGCACACTATACCATATGCAAATATATGCATTAGGGGGAAAAGTCTGGAAGGAAATATACCAAAATTATAATAACTAAAGTGTTTGGAATGTGAGAGACTGGGTAAATTTTGTTTTCTTTTTTTAAACTTTCTCTAATAGAGTTACTTAGATAGTTTTTAGAAATAAATTACATATACTCCAAAGTAGTCATAGGAGTGGATATTAAGAAGCAAGATATATGAAGGATGCTGAGTGATAAGAAAATATCCTTCTAGGGACTTCCTGGGAGAGGATTTACCAGAGAGCGGCAAGCCCAGACCAGGGAGTCCGCACCCTCTGCCCACCTACCTGACCCTTGGGTTTAAAAGTGGGCACCCATCCTGCGGGCTCCTCCGTGGTGTGGTGTGTGTGTGAAGAATGGACCCCAAGGCGCCCACCCTGCACAAAGGGGCTCGTGAGTCCAGGCCGGGGGGGAGGGGGGACACTTCCTGTGCCAACGCCTGTGGTCGTCGGGCCCCAATCTGGGCTAGGAGTTGTGCAACCCGCCATGTCTTTCCTGTTCCCCTTTTCTGGAGCGTGTAGCCTCTGCAGCATCGGCTGGGACTCTGCGGGCTCCAGCACAGCCAAACCACAGGGAAGAGCCAGCTCCCGGCACAGCCAACCCCTCCTCCCACCACCACCACCACCACCCAGAGCTGTTTCCACGTCTCTGATTGTTTTTCCCTCCCCGGGTTGCCAAACAGCATATGAAGAAACCCCTTTCTTTTGCTTTTTTATTTTAGGGAAGGAGACTAGTGCTGTCTGTTGTCAAAGATGCTATGACGGGCCAGTCAAGGCCATGGGAGAAGCCTTGCTGCACCCCAAGAACAAGGTAGACGCAGCTCCCCCTCTTCCATCTTCATGAGCCATGGTGCCCAAATGTGTCTGGAGGCTGCATGATAATAATCACCACTAATTTTACCACCAGAGCGGGGTGCGAGCCCATCCATCCCATGCGCCCAACAGCCCTCCCTCCTCTACTTCCCCTCCCCCTCCCATGACCCTGGGGTTTAGATGAGGAAACTGCAGAGGCACCAGGAGCTGACCCAGCTGACCTGGGTCAGGCAGGGAACTGGGGGTGGGGGGTCGGGAAAGGGGCGGCGAGCAGAACCAGAATTGGACCGCTCACTGTCCCAGGTGCAAGTCCAGACCAAGGGCCTCAAAGGCCACTCTGAATCCCGCCGGATCAGGGGTCCTCGGGAAAAGCAAAGACTCGCTCCCAAAACCACACCTTTGGGAAGGAAGCTGAGGGGGCAGGGAAAACACCATGTGGAGAAGAATGCCACTTCTCTGGAGGGTTGAGATGTGAGGGGGTGATAGAGAAGCGGTCCCAGTTAATGTTTTGTTTCTTAAGCGAGATGACAACAGGTCCACGGGACTCATTGTATCATCCTGCATACAATTTTGTGACTGAAATACTTCACAATCTGAATTAAAGCAAAAACAAAAACCCAGCTGCACAGACCTCTTCCCTAACCGTGGGTAAATACTCTGAAAAATACTGGCCAATATTCTGGCGCCTGGTCTTTGCATCAAAGACACTGGGCTCCATTGTGCATCCCAAGACACGACCTCAGGATTCCAGCTCCCGGCAGACAACATAAAAGCTAAGCCAGGCCCTCCGTGGCTAAGGCCCCCTCCCACCCCAACCCGTTGGCTCTGAGGGCCACCTGACCCCCTTTATGAAAACCCACGAGACTATCCACAGCAGCCTGGACTTGAGGCAGTCGGCTGTGTTTTTCAAACCCGAGGAAAGAAAAATTCAGGCTGCTCAGACGTCTGAAACAAACACTGGCTTCTCTGATTCTGAGACCTGCGGGGATCTTTATTACGTAAACATCTGAGAGATCTGTTCTCTGCAAATGGACAAAAATACATAACTCATTTGCAACGTAAATAGCTCAGCATTCAACTGCTCCAGACCCTGGTTATATATTATTATTTGAAAAATCTCCTGAAGGCTTCATGGCCAGTGACCAACGCTCTGTCTCCGTGAGTGTGAGTCTGGCCACAACAGGCTCCGTGTGGGGTAAGGGCAGGGAGAGCCTGGACTCAGGGCAGGGACACGGTCCCAGCATCACCCTGCGGCTCCTTCCGTGCCCGTGGTGTGGGACAGGGCTGAGTTTCGAGGCTTGGTTTTCTGGGATTGCTTCAGGTTGAAAACGCTTTTCCGTGGTAGCAGGTTAGTGTTGACACCGGTACAGCTCACCTCTGAACCTGAGCTTTTCACCTGTGTCTTAGGGGGAAGGTGGACTAGATCCATGGTTAAAACGTTCCCCAGGAATCCAAGGTCCCCAAGTTGGCCCCTTGAAGTGGTTTTTTTTTAATTTTTTTTTTTATTAATTTCAGAGAGGAAGGAAGAGGGGGAGAGAGATAGAAACATCAATAATGAGAGCAAATCCTTGATCAACCGCCTCCTCCTACTGGGGATTGAGCCCACAGCCCGAGCATGTGTCCTGATCAGGAATCAAACCCTGACTTCCTGGTTCATAGGTCGATGCTCAACCACTGAGCCACACCAGCTGGGCAACCCCATGAAGTATTTTGAAGTCAGGGGTCTTCAGCCACCAGTAACAGGAAAACACCTATTCTAAGCAAAGGGAAAAGGAATTTATGGACCTACATAACTGGGCAGTCGTAAGGTGGATTCAGCATGTGGGGGTCTAGAGCCTTAAATAAAACTGCCAGTATTCAGTGTGTGTGTGGACTAGTATGTGTGCATGTTCATGCATGTGTGTACATAGGTGTGTGTGTTTATATATATGTGCATGTGCATGTATTCACACATGTACATGGTCCTGTATGCATGTGCACATGCATTGTGTTGTGTAAGCATGTGTGTTCGAGCATATATGCATAGTGTGTGTGTGTGTGTGCGTGTGTGTGTGTGTCTCTGAGACCAGGCTTCACAGAAAACTCGGGGTGACAGCTGGAGCAGACCCTGGAGTGGGGGTTTTCTGTGTCTGCTTCAGAGCCTGGTTAAGAACTAAAACACCACAGAAAGCGATCCTCCAGGTCCCCCGCCCAACCCAGGGCAGCTGCTGCCCTGAAGTCATGTGACCCCACATGCGCACAGCCGTCTCCTTTTCCACAGATGAAGGTGTCTGTGAGGACTGTGCATCACTGCCTGGTCTAACATCTCTCTATCGTGGTTTCATGCAGCCCACGTCCTCAGGCCTTCCCCCCTCTCCCTCCTCTGAATGGTTCCAAGATCTTCTGGTTGATCCAGGTAGATCTGCTGTGTTCTGAGTAACTGCTGGATGTGATTCCATGGTGTGGCCCCACCACTCCATTTCTCTCTCTCTCTTTTTAATATTTTTATTGATTTCAGAGAGGAAGGGAGAGGGAAAAAGAGATAGAAACATCCATGATGAGAGAGAATCACTGATTGGCTGCCTCCTGCACACCCCACACTAGGGATTGAGCCCACAACCTGGGCGTATGCCCTGACCAGGAATCAAACCGTGACCTCAGGTTCATAGGTTGATGCTCAACTACTGAGCCATGCTGGCCAGACGCTGTTTCTCTCTTGATAAACAGTTGTGTTCTTTCCATTTCTTTCTATTTTATTTTTTAAATATATTTTTATTGATTTTAGAGAGGGGAAGGGAGAAATAGAGAGAAACAGCAATCAGCTGCCTCCTGCACGCCCCTCACTGGGGACCGAGCCTCCAAAACCTAGGCATGTGCCCCAACCAGGAATTGAACCGTGACCTTCTGTTTCATGGGCCCATGCTCAACCACTGAGTCACACCAGCAGAGGTCTATTTTATTTTATTTTTTTAATATTTCCCCAAAAAAAAGATTTTAAATATATTACATGCAATAAACATTAATATTTCAAGAAAAAAATATTTTAAATATAATAATACTACCAAAACTACCAATATATAATATCACAAAAGTTGTAGGAAATATTAAAAATCTGCAAATAACAGGATTACTTCTATTATACTCTAAAATGTTTTTTTCTCTGGCTCTGTTGTTGTTCCTCAGTTCATGTTGTTCGTTATATTCCACAAATGAGTGAGATCATGCGATGTCTATCTTTCTCCGACTGGCTTACTTCGCTCAGCATAATCAGCAGGGCTCTGTTTTAAACAATGCCACAGTGCATCTCCCCAGACCCTGTAGGGATCTACACGCCCAGCTTTGCCCAGTAGAGCGGACCACTCCCCCGTGTGGTCCCACCAATCTAGCCTCTTCCCAGCGGTGTGTGAGGACTTTCTCCTGGAAGGGAGTGCTATAATGACTGACGTCAGAGGAGAGAGGGCGCACTGGCTGATCAGAGCAGGAGATGAAGTTGGGGATTCCACGCTGCCGCATCCTCTGATGAGTCTGGGAAGAAGAGAGACACTATACCCAGCTCTGTCTCACCTACTCTCAGCACCTGGAAGGCTCCAGAGTGGGCTTCCAAGAACGTTTTAGCCTGAGATTCTTGGTTCCCAAAAGGTCCCTGAAAACAATCCCCTGAGCCAATGGGCTCCGTCGCATGCCCAAGTCTGTGCTGGCTTCTCAAAGCAGGTGGGGAGACCAAGCCTTTGAACCTCTGTTTTTCAGTTGGGCTCTTCCGGTTAAGATTTTTTTAAAATCCAGTTTAATCTGACTTGAGCAAATAAAGGAGAAAAAAGGAATTTATTGGCTCACCTGGGCAAAAGGTCAGGAGTAACTGACCTCAGGTAAGGCTGAATCCTGGGGCTCACACCGCAGAAGAGAGCCCAAATCTCCACTTTCCTGTCAGGTGGACTCACTCCCCGCAGGCCCCCCAGGGTTCAGACTCACACCCTCGTGTGCAGCATGAAGGGGGACTTCCCCAGTCTCTTCAGCAGGAGTCCCGGGATCCAGTAGACCAATCAGGCCACGTGCCCATCCTCTGGCAGAGGACGGGATGCGCCAGGAAGGCTCAGGGTCACGGTGGGTGGCAGGGGCAGTAAACGTCCCCTACACTCTGAAGAGGACTACCGTCTAAGTGAGTTCAAGCTCAGGTGCTCCAGTGTTCTGTTGTGACTAGTCATGGCAGAGACCTGGCAAGCCTGGTGCCGTCTGTAGGGATAGCCTGGAGGCAGCAGTGCCATGTGTTTTGGGTTAAACTGTGTCCTCCAAAAAGATACGTTAAATTGCTGAAGTCTGACCCCCGGTACCTGGGTGACCTTATTTGGAAATAGGGTCTTGGCTGATGTAATTAGTTAAGATGCCTGAGTAGGGTGGGACCTAAATCCAGTGTCAGGTCTCCTGAAAAGGAAGGAGGGGATTGCGCAGACACAGGGAAGGCCAGGTGGGGGCACTAAAAAAGGCAAGGACAGATCTCCCACAGAGCCTCCCACACCTTGACTTCAGGCTTCTGGCCTCCAGAACTGAAAGAGAATTCATCCCTGTTGTTCTAAGTCCCCCGGTTTAAGGTAGTTCATTGCGATAGCGGCAGGACTCATCCACCGTCCAACTCTGACCCTCGGCTATGACCTAACAGTAAATCCAGGCACGGACATGGCTCCTAGGTCGCTCCAGCCCATCGCCCCTGCAGCCCAGAATAGTGGCTCTTCCAGACTCATGAGGATCCCAACCTGGTGTTTTCCAAGTCGGCCTCGGAAAGGTTTGAGGAAGTGGTGGCGCTAATGGCTGGGAAAGTCCTTGGGGCAGCCTGCGATTCTGCTTTGCAGGTGACCCAGCAGGCTACTTGGTCTAAGGGGAAACCCATGAGTCTCCCTCCCACCCAGCACGGCCATCACATGTGTGAAAACACCTGGGCAGCACCAAGAGCCAACGCAGCCACTGGCCAAGAAGCCCCAAACGTGAAACTGCTGCCTAAATCCCCTGCTGGTCACACCTTCTGGAGACAAGGTCAACCCCAGCTGGTGCTTTCTGCTCTCTGGACACGGAATTGTCTCCGTACCCAACAAAGAAGCTAAATCAAAGCCATCCCTGAGCTGAAGTCTGACCTGATGGCTGTGCCAGAGCCTCAGGCCACCATGGTGCAGAGTGGAATGCTCAGGCTCCACAGCTGGACAGACTGGGCTGTAGATCCTGACCCCTGGCACACAGCCTTTAGACGTCAAACCTCTCTGTGTCCCCATCTGGAACAGATACCTACACCTGCTACCTCCTGGATTATAGTAAGCAGTAATTGAGATAATACACAACATAATGTTAGCATGACTAAATGACGAGGAGGCATTGATTCCATAAATATTTATTAAGTACCTAATATGTGGCAGACAATATCCTAAAGAAAGGATTATAGTGAGGAACAAAACAGACACAGGGACTTGGAGCTTATGAAGATGGAGAAAGTGAGGATGGTGATGATGGTGGTAATGGTGGTGGTGATGGTGAGATGAGGCTAAAACTCCTCTCTAGACCATGAGCAGGAGCTGTGTCTCCCATTTCCTGCCCCCCTACTGTCTAGCACAGGGCCCTGCACATAGTACCGGTAAGTACTCAAGAAATGTGTGTTGCCTTAGTCAGTTTGCCTCAGTGGTTAGAGCATTGGCCCGTGGACTGAAGGATCCTGGGTTTGATTCCAATCAAGGGCACTACCTCGGTTGCAGGCTCCATCCCCAACCCCAGTGAGGAGGCGTGTGGGAAGCAACCAATCGATGAGTCTCTCTCACATTGATGTTTTCCTGTCTCTCCCCCTTCCTTCCACTCTGTCTAAACATCAATGGAAAAAATATCCTTGGGTGAGGCTTAATACACACACCAAATATATGTGTTGTTGATGGATGGATGCTTCAGGTTGCTTTAAGCAGATGTTCTCTCCTGCAAGGGTAGCTCGAGCTGACCCCTACGCAAATCATTTTGAAGTTATATGTTTTATCTTTAAAAATGACGTGAGCTTTCCACTCTCTGCAATGACATGTCCATGTTTGTTTTACTTATAAACAACAAGAATTTTTTTCCCCAAAACTTTCAGTGAAAATGATGCCCCAAGAAAACATGCCCTGTTTATTCCTGCGGCTTTTGAGACACTAACAAAACACACACACACACACACACACACACACACACACCCCAGTCCGCCACCCCAGGCCACCCCCATAGACATCCAGAGGTCCACGGAGCCCAGGGCCCGAGCAGGACGCAGGCTGCCCCAGGCTGTCAGACTCTGGAGAAAACGAGCCTCCCTCCTCCTGGTGGTGCCGGGGCTGGGGAGCGGGGAGGGCCAATGTCTCGAAGGCAGCTCAAGCACCGCTCTGTGCTCTGGAGGCCAAGGAGGCTGAGTCTGGACTCAGCGACTTTAAGCTGAGAGCCAGTTTCAAAGGAAAAAGACCCTGAAGAGGTCTCTGGAAACTTTGTTCTCCTCTTAAAACCTGGTGTCGTCAACGTGAGAACCACACCGTTGCCCTGGACAGACCCTGGGTTACGAAGCGGCAACATCAGTTCTGAGAATCCATGAGCGTAAACCCTGGGAGTGCATGAGTCCAGCGGGCACCCAGGGAGCTGCAGCTGTGTCTGGCCAGGGTTTTAGGATTTGCTCGGGCATCTTGCCAGTTCCCCAGGGACAGACAGCAAAAACAGGCAGGAAGAGGGGCGGCACTCAGCCTGGGTCCCTCTGACTTGCTTCAGAGCCTGCTCCCCGAGTGTCTATTTCCCCATTTCTAAAGTGAGTCCTCGACGTGCTCTCTTAGATGGTTTTAGCTCTGTTACATAACATTCATCCTCAGAAGCCCAGAAGCATGGGAGTGGAAAGCACTTTGTGGATAATTTGGCCACGACACGGGTTCATAAGTAAACTGGAATTTACTGAGCGGATGAAGATCCCTGAGGGGGCAGTCAGCCTCATTTCTCCCCCCGCGTAGGTCAGGGGTAAATCTGGGGCCCAATCATGTCGCTCTGAGTTTTTCAAGCCAGAGGAGACACACTGACCTTTGATGTATGCCATGCCAAGAGGCTGCAAAAGCATTTTTCCTGGGGGGAGAGGGGGAGAGTCAATAGTATTTGTAATACGTGGGAATAATTATTTCTATATTAAAATGAACACAGCCCTGGCCGGTGTGGCTCAGTTGGTTGAACCTCGTCCCGTGCGCTGAAAGGTTGCCAGTTTGATTCCTCGTCAGATTGTGCATGAAGCAGCCCAATCTCACATCAATTTCTCTCACTCTCCTTTTTTCTTCCTCTCTCTCTCTCTCAAATCAATAATAACATTTTTTTTTAAATATAGCAGTGTCATGGAGCAAAATACAAAATTCCCATGGATTTTCACAATCAAACACAAGATTTTTAAAGGAACAACACACATATGGCAAAACAATTCAGGCCATTGCCCCATAATCCAGATTGCACAAAATCTCCTTCTAACTTTTCAGTAGGCGAGTCTGAGAGAAAAAAAATCAATGTAGAGCCAGCCTCTGTGGGTCCAAGGACAAGCACGGAGCCTGGATGCCACCTTGTGTTCACTTGGGATATGACGGCCAGCTCCATGCAGCCTTAGTGAAGATGTCTGATTCAAATGTGGTCGGGTGGGGGCCGGCCCCGAGGTGCTTCCTAGATGTGTCAATAGCGTTGTAATAACTATGTGTGCTGTCAAGTGGGTACTAGACCTGGGGGTAGAGGGAATCGCTTCATACATTATATAAATGTCTAACCACACACATTATATAAATGTCTAACCACTATGCAAAGCACCTAAAACTAATATAATCTTGAATTACTGACATTTAATAACTGAAAAAATGTTTTTAAATTTTCTTAAATAAATTACAAAAAATACCACCGTTAGAGCTATTTTCTGCCTCAGTAATTGGCAGAATCAATCAGCTAAACTGCAACACTAGGAATGTAGGGCTTGAGTGCTAAAACTGGGAATGTCCCAGGAAAAGCAAGACAAGTTGGTCACCCTCATCCTTAGACCCACCTCAGACTAGCAATAATTGGGGCTAGATCTCAATGAGTGCATTTTTGAGAGTCGCAGCCAGAGCG
Source organism: Murina feae (assembly GCA_004026665.1). NCBI lineage: Eukaryota > Metazoa > Chordata > Mammalia > Chiroptera > Vespertilionidae > Murina > Murina feae. The sequence goes on from PVJC01003560.1 coordinate 24,814, forward strand.
TCCATTATATCCTTAAAGATGATAATCCTGCTTTCCACGCTTCTCTGCAACACAGGCCTTGGTGGTGCACTGGACCGAATCTGCCAGTCGAACCACACAACTACTGTTACAAAGGGAATGGGATGCCTAACACCCATCCCAGGACAAGGTGCTGCCTGCAGGGCAGGGCAGGGCAGGGCAGGCAGAAAGGGCTCAGTAACTGGTTAGTTTGAGAGCAGTGGACATCTGAGTTTAGCTGGTTTTGTTGTTGACATTTGGTTTGGTTTGGTTAAGTTGTGGGGGGAGGGGGGCGGGGAGGTGGCTGTTAGGGCAAAAGATGAAGTCCTTTAAAAAGCCCCTTAAGATTTGGGCATGTTTGTTTATTCACTAAACACATACTGAGCACCTACTATGTGCCAGGAGTTGCACAAGGTACCTAAGCAAAAACAGTAACACAACAGGCATTGACTGGGCTCTGGCATAGGCCAGTGAGGATTCGAATCCCAACTCTGCCTTTACTGGCTGTGTGGACCCTGGATAAGACACTTAACCTCTCTGTGCCCCCTCCCTTAATCTGTAAAAAGGGAGAATGACTTCACAGCTCAAATGAAAAAATAATGCACGTAGGGCAGTAAGCCAGGGCTGGGACCCAGGCAACCTGAGTTGGTGACGGTCCACTTAACCCTTCGCCGGTCAACTTCAAAACTAAAGTCCTGTGCACTTTGACTTAGAGTGCAGTGGTGTCAGAAGCTACCTGCGAGTGGCTCTCAGGAACATTTTTTCCAGCGTTGTAAGCCTGCATCACACCCTCGCACATTATGTTTTGCTTTTGGTATCTGTGCCAAGTGAGAGCTGTGCAAAGATCCCTGGTGGTGAAATGAAGTTTCCAGAGCATGTCCCTGTGGGTCTGAGGATTCTTCAGGACCGAGAAAAGGCAGCTAGAGAGGAAATCGCGATGAATGATGGGTTTGGCCAGAGCTGACCTAGGAGTCCCTTGCCTATTGGTGAAACACTGCTATGAGTAGAGGCAGGTAAAGAGGAAGGTGTGTGGACAAGTGTGCCATCCATGCCTCACCTTCTGGGCTGGAGGAAGCTCCAGGGGAAAGTCCCTAATCACTCTGCCTTGGTACCGGTTTCTGGATGCCCCTCTCTTTAAACAGGATGGGTTAGGTCTCAGCACACCCTCTGCTGTTCAACACTGAGAATGCAGCTCACTGAAATACCAGGTCCAACTCTCCAAGACACAGGTCCAATCACACGATTTGAGATACCTGCCTGCAAGCTAAAGAGAATCTTTAAAAGGCATCTGAGCCCCTGCTCTGGGGCAGGAACTGGGGCTCGAGGCTGACGAGGACACAAGCACAAATTAACCATATCTCAACTAGGGAAAGGACCAGAACAGACATGTTTTCAACGAATACATAATAAAGGCCAAAAGGTATCTGAAAAGATGTTCAATATCACTAATCATTAGGGAAATAACAGTTAACACTACAATGAGATAGCACCTCACACCTATTAGAATGGGTATTATCAAAAAGCTAAGAGGTAACAAATGCTGGCAGGGAAGTGGAGGAAAGGGCACCCTTGCACACAGGTGGGAATGTAAATTGGAGGGCCACGTGGCAAGCAGTATAAAGGATCCTCAAAAAATTAAAAACAGAGAAGTACCTTATTGTGGACCAAGTCAGTATTGAACACGTCTGAGAGCTGCAGGACAGCACTGGTAACTCCTCATATCTAGAGTAAAACTCCAGTTTTGAAGTGAAATTAGACACAATAGACAGTCTACCCGAATGTCTGCAAAATCCTGCGTGTAAGGAAATTCCAAAGATGGCCCTATCTACACCTCCTCACCTAATAACAGCTTTTTCCCCTTCTATGCCAATATCAAAGCTAAATTAAAAATAGATGTTCAATTTATTCGATTGTTCTTTTCCAAAAGACTCACCATCCTCCCTTTCAGAGAGCATTCTGCAACACCTCATGGGACCGGGAAACCTCGGGCTTCTTAAAGCCCCATCCGACGGCCTCTGAGCTGCACGAGAGCTCACGCAGACACTCAGCATCTCGGGCCTCGCTGTGTGCTGCTCTCCACCAGCGCCTGGGCTTCTCACAGAAGTGTGCTGAGGCTGCTCCTGCAGCGTGGACACAACTGAACATCAAACGGCTGCAGCTACGGAGAGAAGGGCCGCTGCTGGGGTGAACACACCTGCTGCTGACACTCACAGGAAGCAAACAGGACACCAATAGAAAGCAGACAGGAAACAGAAACAGACAGGACACAGGAAGCAGACAAGAAGAGCTCCTTTCTCCTCCAGCCTTCTAGGCTCCCTGAGGGCTCCTAGTCACAGAGGCCAAGCCAGCTGCCCAAGTGGAAATTCAGTTTGCAGCGTCCCAGTGCCCACACCTATCAGCAGGTATGGAAGGGTGGGTTTGAAGCTGAGAGACAGTAACCTACCTGGCACAGTCCACCTCTTAGGCTGCTCAGAGGCCATGCACACTGCTCTACACATTTATGAACCTCCATACATCAAAACAAGTCTACAACCCCATTGAATAAGATGCAAATGTCCTGCATACGAAAGATGTTCTTGCCCTCATCCCAAAATGAGGACTCAGTAAGTCCCATAGTCATAGGAGATTTATCCCTGAGCTGTGTGAATTGCTGCTCAAATTCTGTCACAGTTCCATCTGAATATCCTGTTATCTAAAGGCTACAATGTAAAACTAACCTCCAATGAAGTTGTATAAAATAATAAGGGAAAGGGAGGCCAAAAATAAAAACCAGTTAATACATATATGGAGACACACACACAAGCAAAGAAGAAAAGATACACAGATGTTCCAGTCCTCCTTTCTGAGACGGGTCATGAAGCCACGGTTAATATCCTTAACTTCCTTCTTCCACATTCTGTATTCCCTTTGTTCTTACCCAGCCCTCAGCTGGGTTGAGGTTCTTTACCTCCTACGGGTGACGGAATCATCACTCACGCAGAGTCTGAATCTTTGGTGGACCTGCCTTTTGTGGTTCTTGTAAACTATTGTTTTACAGCAACTCTTACTATTGCACTCAGAAGTTCTAAGAGGCACCCAAGAGAATCCCTGGGTTCTAGACATAGCCTTCCTTGTCCTACTATGTAGCACAAACCTGATTTCCCCCTGCTTATCAGGATCACTCATGCCACAGAATAGAGTAACCCCCTCTCTTCCTGTTGGCAGCTCAGTTCACTAGAGCCATTAACTGTGTCTTCTGGTGGAATGAATCATTAATTCCCTCAGGAAAGACCACTAAACCAGCAGAGAGAATGTTCAGACATGGGCAACAAGAATCCTGCCAGCCGGGGAGAGGTCAATGGGGGGAAAGGAGACATAGGTAATACTTTATGTAATACTTTAAACAATAAAGAATTAAGAAGAAGAAAAGAGTCCTGTATTATTCATTAGGTGTGATAGTGAAAGAAGCCACTCCCCTTCCTGCCCCTTGACACTTGACCTGTGTGTTCAGCCTAAGGGAAAGAGAGAACCATATATTGGTCTCTTATGAAAAGCACCAGAGGCCCGATGCATGAAATTCATGCACGGAAAGGGTACCTAGGCCTGGCTGGCGACCGGGGCCAATCTATGAGGCAACTGGTAGGGCAATGGGGGGCCCCTGCTGGCACCCACCTTGGCCAGCTTGAAAACACCCGCTGGCTGGCCCCAGCCCCCACTGCCACTGCTGGTCACCTTCTTCTGTGAGACAGCCAGAAGGGCAATCCAAGGGCACCCGCCTTGGCTGGCCTGGGGCCTGTGGGCTGGGGGTAGCTCCTGCATGGAGTGTCTGCCTCCTGGTGGTCAAAGCGCATCATCGTGACCGGTTGTTCCACGGTTCGGTCACTTTGCACATTAGGCTTTTATTATATAGGATATCTTTAATATGGAGATTCTTCAAGAAATTAAGAATAGAGCTACCATACAACCCCGCAATTCCTCTTACGGGAATATACTTGAAAAATATGCAAACACTTATTTGTAAAGATATATGTACTCCTATGCTCATTGCAGCATTATTCACAATAGCCAATGCATGGAAACAACCTATGTCCTTCAACAAATGATTGGATAAAGCAGATGTGGTACATATATACAATAGAATACTACTCAGTCTTTTAAAAAAAAAAGAAATATAAACATTTGTGACAACATGGATGATCTTGAGAGTGAAATAGGTCAGATAGAAAATGACAAGAACCATGTGATTTCACTCACATGTGGAATATAAAACAGGAAACAACAAATGAATAAACAAAGCAACCCTCATAGGAAAAGGCCACAGTGTAAGGTTGTTACCAGATGGAAAGGGGTAGGAGAGAGTAGAAGAGGGTAAAGGGGGTCAAATACATGCTGACTGAAGGAGACCAGACTTTGGGTGGTGAGCACACAATGTAATATACACAGATGATGTATTATAGAATTTTACACCTGAAACCTATACAAGTTCATTAACCAATGTCACCCCAATACTTTTAAAATTTTTTGTTATTTTTGCTTTTATCTTTTTTAAATCTTTATTTTTGAAAGTATTACATGTCCCCTTTTTCCCCTCACTGACCTCTTCTAGCCCCCACCCCACTCCCTGCCCCAAGCCTTCATCCCCCTATTGTCAGTGTCCACGGTTGTACATATATGCACACAAGTTCTTTGGTTGATTTCTCACTCACCCACCCTCCCCCGCCTTCCCTCTGAGATTCGACGGTCTGTTCCATGCTTCTATGTCTCTGGATCTATTTTATTCATTAGATTCCACATATGAGTGAGGTCATGTGATACTTGTCTTTCTCCGACTGGCTTATTTCGCTTAGCATAATACCCTCCAAGTCCCTCCATGCTTTTATGTGAAAGGAAAAGGAGTTAGCACTCTCCTTGACAAGAAGTGAAGAGGCCCTAAGGCCTCACATCATGCAGACTATTGAGGCAATCCACCTACTTTGTGGCTTTTTCCACTTCTTGTTATATCCCTGAAGGAATTGAAAGTTAGGACTCAAATTTTTGTATTCCTGTGTTCATGGCAGCATTATTCACAATAGCCAATGGTGGAAATAATGCAAATGTCCATCAGAAAATGAACAGATACACAAAATGGGGAATATACATACAATGGAATATTACTCAGCCTTAAAAAGAAAAAAATTCTGACACATGCTACTATATGAAATAACCTTGAGGTCATTATGCTGAGTGAAATAATCTCCACTTACTTGAAGCACATTGAGTAGTCAAATTCATACACACAGAGAGTAGAACAGTAGTTACCAGAGGCTGGGGGCAGAGGAAACGGGAAGTTGTTGTTTAATAGGTACAGAGCTTCAGTTTAGGATGATGAGAAGGTTATGGAGATGGACAGTGATGATAGTTGCACGGCAATGTGAATGTACTGAATCCCACCTAAAATGCGCTAAATTCATTAAAATTGTCAATTTTATGTCATGCATATTCTACCACAATAAAAAGAAAATCAGCCATAAAAAGAAAAGCATATACTGCATCCTGTAAAATAGAATCCAATCTCCTGACAGCGTTATCACTCAACTATCCACCACTGAGTGTTCAGAAGGGTCCTTCAGTTGGGCTAGATGCTTCTAAGTGAAGGGGTGTGTGGTCAAACCAGTGAGAACCATGCATGTAAGCCCCCTGACACATGAAAAGTCCATATGGTGCCATGTTGGGGCCCAACACTGATCTCAGCTGTTGGCAGATTGGGCACTTGACATCAGTGGCCGCCAAGTCAGCCTTCAGGAAAGAAGTCCATATTGTGGGGCCATGCATAACCGCCATCCCTGTCACCATGCAGCTTAGTCCATGGACTACTGAACAAATACTGAGGTGTCTTGGGGAGAGCCCAGCCAACCACAATTTCTGTTGACTGCTTTTTGTTCCTAATTACTGCTCAGACTTTCCTGTTTCTTTATATGTTTCATAACCTGAAGATATAAATAAGTTGGATGGGTGATAATCCATTACAGTGAATATCCTCATTGAAGCTCATTCTCTTTCCTGAACTTCTAAGAGGTGTGGCTCTTCAGTGTGGGTCTACCTCAGAAATCGGCCCAAGGGGGTCAGTGTCAAGACTAAGAGTGTTCCAGCCCCATGGACCTTACCGAGGGCACCCAGTATCTGCCTGCTGTTGGGTTGGGCAACCCCTCCCACCTTCATCAGATGTTTCTACTCTCTTCCCGGTGAAAACTTTGGCTACCCATGGGGTCTTAGTTCTCAGCTCCATCAGCTGAGCCCTGCTTCCCTCTGTGTCCCCTGGTACTGACACAGCTACTGTGCACAGCTCATGACCATGATTGATTTGTCTCCACCCATTTATACTTTGGGAGTCATGGAGGAGTGGGTCATAGGAACATCTCCTCGCCTGTCAATAAGGGTTTTGGTTTTGCAATCTAGTTAGCGTTTTTATGTGGGGATTCAGAAAGTATGCCACCACAGCCTTCATATGCCCAGAATCTATTCCCCCTTACTTTTACCATCCACCCCCAACTGGTCATCATCATCTATACCAGTGTTTGGGTGGATTTGCCTCCATGGTTTCTAATTCCCTTGCTCACGCTTCCTTCTTATATCTCACTCCTCCCTTCTGAGTTCAGTTCTCTTCTTCCTGATCTATATCCCTCAGCACTTCTCTCAGGAAAGACTTGTTAGTAATAAATGTTCTTAATCTTCATCTTAAGTATCTTTAGTTTTCCCTCCTGCTCTTGGTTAATAGTTTAGCTGATTATATCATTCTAGATGAAACTGTTGTGCCATGGCCTTCTGGCTTCTAGAGTTTCGTAAGTCTGTTATGTTATTTATCATGTCCCTTCCTAGATAATTCCTAAATTCAATAGAATGAAGTTGCCAGCTGGTAGCAAGGTGAGCACTGAGAGGAGAAAATAAGGTTTAGTAAAAAGGGAGAATGCGCTTTAAATGGCAAGCATTAGCCATGAGCAGCAGCCAGGCAGGGGCTCTGCAATGGCCCCACATAGAGACATAATGGCGTTGGTCAGGGACCCTTACTCTGAGGAATCCCCACTCCTGGGAGCACAAGGACCCCTCCAGCCTCCAGGAAGCTAAGCCGGGGTCTACTCAAACAGCGTTCTTGCTACTAGTATTCCTCAAAGGCCTGCCCAAACTTCATGCCACAAAAATCAACCATAGTCTCCCTGAACACCCTGGGAGAGGGGTGGCCTAGGGGCTAAATGAGTGTCGCCTTCATCCCCTTTCAATAAGATCTCAGCCCAACCACACTCCCAGGCCTGAGGCCCCACACTCAGGCATCTGCACTCTCCACCCTCATCCCCACATCCTTCCACTCTCATAGTGCTCCAGATTAGGCCCCATTGATGTCTCTTAATTCCTGAACAACCTGTCCTGCCTTATGGGGCTTTGTATCCTTCGAGTTTAAAACTATCTCCACCTGTCACCCATCTTCACTCAAGTTTTGGCGGAGTGGGTCCTTCTCCTTCAAGTCTCAGCTCACATGTGTTACCTCCTTGGTGAGGTCTCTCCCAACCAAATTCAAATTGTTCCCACACCTACCCAAATATACACCCCCCCCCACCCGCCCCAAGGCGCACTGTTAAATCTTCCCACTATTTTATCAATTGTTTTACTTGTCCTCCATGAGGGTGAGGGCCCTAAGGGTCATGTTCACCATTACATCTCTATGACATAAAGATGATCAGTAAATGGTCAAGAAGATCCCCAACTTAAGGATGGTAGGTTGAATCCGGCATTAACTCCACTACCTTCCAAATTTGCCCTAAAATGGCATTAAAGTGTTTTGGGTTTTTGTTTTTGTGTGTGTGTTTTTTTTTAAGGCCTAAACTCACAAAGACAAAGAGAATGGGATATGTCACAGTTTGGAATCTGAAACTGATGTACAAGTGGAATCCTCTTAGCAAGTTCAAGAGAGCAGGTTCCTATGAGGTAAGGGGAAGACCCCGGAGAGCTTGATTATTCCATGGAAAGTCTCCGGCTCAGGGAGACTGGAGCTCTTCAAGGATAGAAACGATTTGGAGCTCAGGACCTGCAAACATTATTTCTACCGCCTACTCGTTTCCACTCAAGCAAAGCCCTGTCTTCATCCCGTTCAGTTCCAAAACGTAATCCAGAGTAATAGCCCTTCTCTAGGGGTTGTGCTAAGATGGTGATATTGGGAGTGTATGGCCCAGGGTAGGTACACCACCGTCATTTAAAAGCAGGTGATGGGCCAGGGGTGACCTCAGCCCCCCAGAGGTCACCTTGGAAAGAAACTGAAAATGGCATCACTCAGTAGGAGGTCCAAGATTTGTAGCCAAAGCCATCTCACAGTCGGACCCAAATGCTCCCAGACATTTCTTTTTCCCCACCAGGCAGGAGAGCCTCCCAGGGAACCAGCTGGCCCTTTGAGAACCAGAGATCAAGGGCATTTCTAAGCAGCCAGAAGACATACAAGCACAGGCTATATTTAACCTGCTCTTAACTTTAAAATGGTTAACTATCTAAGGCTCTCCTTCTCCTATGACATTCCCTTAAGCAAGTTCTAGGGACAGAGTTCTCATCCAACTTAAAGCTGGGCTTCTCCAGGGTCACCTCCCACCCTCGCCTCATTCCTACACTGATACTGCTTGGAGACCCTTTACACCAGATTCTCTGCAGCTCTCCCCATGTAGCCTGTGTTCCAGGATTTATTCTGCTTCTCCATACAGGGTCTCCAGGGACCAGCAAAAGGAACTGGGGTTAGAACAAGGCAGAACAGGACAGTGGGATGAGAACCCTACAGGAATCTTGCCAAGGGACAGGATAATGATCCTTAAATCACTGCCTTACCTGGCATTGGCTTTGCTGTAGCTTTTTCGATCAAAGGCTGAGTAGCCAGGGAACTGAGCAAGCCACAAATAGGTGAAGGGAACCGAGTCTATCACTGAGACCCCCTGCACTTCCTGGGCTCATGGTCCACCCACTCAGCCCACATTGATAAATGTAAGGGGAAGTGGCCATAGTGACTTCTGTCCATCTGGTACTATAAGGGGATTTTACTCATAAAAATCACATCATAAACCGAATTAAAACATCCCACATCAGATGACTCTACATTTTTTGTTTTTACATGATGTCCCTGTATACAATCTAGTTTTACCGTTTCATTTACACACAATATATTAACTTCAGACACTTGGGAGAAACTTCTTGTGTTTCAAATAACAGATACTTCATTTAGTTATCATTAAGAAATCAATCACAAGGATTTCAAGTAAACTGTGCGTTTATTTGCATTGGGACTGCAACATAGCAGTTTCCAGTGAATATGCAGAACCGCAAGGAAATGACAGAACAAGGTGAGGGTCATATACTCCAATGGCAGGTTCTTATTTCTTCCACTCGTTCTTGTCGTAGTCCCACTTGGCGGAGAAGCCCTGGATCGGGCTGACCTTCATGTCGAGCATCCTCTTGGTCTGCTTGGCCACCCACTCTGGATCAAAGGTGTGCGGGATGGGGCCATACACTACGGTCCAAAACAACTTCATGAGACAACATTATCTTGACTAGCTGTTTCTAAAGTAATGTGTTATATTGCTTAGGTCTGCTACAACATACTGGCAAGCAGGTCAATGAAGTCATCTGCCACTCAACACCAATGCCTAGCAAATGCACTGGTTTTGAATTCTGGGCACTGACAACTCTTGATAGTTCTAAATTATTCCTTTTAAGTTAGCAAATAAATACTTTAGCTAAAATCAGAATGTTTTCTCTGTAGGACATAGCTAATAGGATTATAGAGTAGCACAAAGCATAAACAGAGCCAAGGTGACTTGGGAGAGGATCAAAGATATATCTACACCCTAGCTCTTTTGGCTCACTGGATAGAGCATCGGCCTGTGGACTTGAGGGTCCCAAGTTTGATTCCGGTCAAGGGCATGTACCTCGGTTGCAGGCACATCCCCAGTGGGGGGTGTACAGGAGGCAGCTGATTGATGCTTCTCTCTCATAGATGTTTCTATCCCTCTCCCTTCCTCTCTGTAAAAAAATCAATGAAATATATATTTTTTAAAAAGATATATCCACAATCAAACCACAAGTACAAGATTATTATCTACTCAGAATGAGAAAACACCTATTCTGCCTGGACATACAGAAGAGGCAGCACTAGGATGAGTCGACAACTCCAACACTGAGCAGAAACTGTTAGGTGTTCTGACCCAGAGTTCTAGTTATTGAGATGCAGTCCTTTAATAAGTTTTCTTCTCTTTTTTACTACATCACCTGGTAACTGATTGGTGAGCAAATTTCTACTGAAAATTTGGTGTACGGTACAAAATAGGTAAGCAGTTCACCACCACGCAGTTATGGCTCACCCTGAATGAGGTTCTGGCTTAGCCAGTTTCACAAACCTGATCAACAATCCTGGGATGGAACCTGGACTGGAGGACCCTATCTTATGGGAAGGCTCCCCCACCCCAGCCCACTCCTGGGAACTGAAAGATGAAGCTGTGCTGACTCCAGCTCTTGTGTTGCTGAGGGCTTTGCACCTGAACCACTCCAGGCACACGGCCCCTTGTTTCCTCTCTACTCACCATAGCGCTTCTCCCAGGCCAGAACGAGAGCAGTGAAGCCGATGAAGAACATGGCTGCACCCACGACTGTCTTCCATTCATTCGTGCTCCTGTTCATTTCAGCAAAGCTCTCGTTGAACTTAATGCGATACACTGTGAGCATAAACAACAGCCGTTTGCAGGCATAACAAGCTACAGAAACCAACCACTCCCTCACCCACAGTGCTCCACCATTTCTCCCCGCAACACAGTGAAGGATGAACATGGAGCTGAGAATACAACAGAGAGGCCTGAGGCCATAATACACTCATGCATGTACACACACAAGCTGTCACACATGCACATAAGGGGCCAAGGAGGTAAGAAAATGTACGGAGTTTGCTTTGGGCAAAATAAACAATAAAAATTAAAGAAATGAAAAAAACTGAAAATCTTCCGCAGAATACAGTATAAAGGTCAATTTAATTATTTGCATGCCCCTTTCCTACCTGATATTTTGCTGCCCTTACGTCAATCATTTACAGTAAACCCAGTCCCACCCAGCAGAGGCAGAGATGCTGCATCCACATGCTACAGACTCAACTGACCCAAACTTAACTGTTCTGCATCCATGTTCATGCTTCTCCCCAGCTGAGGTCCCCAGCCAGCAGAGCACAGAAACTGGGCCCTGGAACAGCCCCACAGAAACACAACACACCAGTCTCTGGGCAGCACGCCAGTGCTCATAGTAAAAATGATCTCTCACACACTCTACCTTACTTCCCTTCAATACCCACATTCAACTTTTTCATCAGTCGATAGACTGCTCCAGGGGTTCTTCTCCTTCTCTTTCAAGGCCTTCTGGCTGGCAGAGAGATTCTTGATGTGGGCCACATCGGGCAAAGGATAGTCACGTCGATCAACATAAGCCGGAAGAGCAAAGTCTTCACTCTTCACAACACTCCCTAAAAAACAGTGGATAAATATTTGAAAATTCACATAGATTCACAGTTACAAACCAGGTGGTACTTTCTAAAAACCAAAATAAGCACATGTATGCACACTCCGAAAACCTGTCATCCTAGAGGGCTACAGCACTGTTTCAAACAGCTGAAGGACTATCATATGGACTAGGAAGCGGAATTGTCCTGTGTGGCCCAGCCGGCTGAATGAGGATGGTAGGTAAACAGTTAACAGTAGCAGGTTTCATCACAGCAAAACAGAAACCCACCAGGAGCAGCTGCTCAGAGAGGCAGCACTTCTTGCAACTAAGAATAGTCATGCAGAATAGTCAGCAGAAGAATAGTCACGCAGAGGGAAGACAAAGGTTCCCAGGGTTCCTTGCCCGAGGAGACTGAACTAAAGAAAGGTCCTTCTGCAAGTGCCTCAAACTAATGAAGAAAACAAAATAAAGCTCATAAAAGAAGCAAGCATTCACTCTAGCCGGTTTCGGCCAGTGGACATAGCGCTGGCCTGCAGACCAAAGGGTCCCAGGTTCAATTCTGGCCAAGGACATGTACCTTGGTTGCAGGCTCCTCCCTACCGGGGCCCTGGCTGGGGTGCGTACAGGAGGCAACAATCAATGTGTTTTTCTCACATCCATGTTTCTGTCTTTCCCTCTGTCATCCACTCTCTCTAAAAGATCAATGGAAGCCTAGCCAGCGTGGCTCAGTGGCTGAACGCCGACATATGAACTAGGAAGTCATGGTTCAATTCCCGGTCAGGGCACATCCCCAGGTTGCCGGCTCAATCCCCAGTGTGGGATGTGCAGGAGGCAGCTGATCAACGATTCTCTCTCATCATTGATGTTTCTATCTCTCTCTCCCTCTCACTTCCTCTCTGAAATCAATAATATACTTTTTTAAAAAACAATCAATGGAAAAATATCCTTGGGTAAGTGTTAACAAAAACAACAAAAAAGAAGTATTCAAAGTTGAGAAACAAAGACATATGAAAAAATGGTTACTGCATCAGTTTATCAGGGGGAAAAACACCTCTATCCAACAGAGGATGCAGTTAGCTAGTTCCTTAGAAATGTGTATCACTGAACCATTCATTCACCTGTTCGACAAATGTTTACTGAGCACCTGCTATATGCTAAGTGTGATTCTAGACATCGGAAATCATTAGTGAACAAAGCATAGATTACCACCTACTGGTGGCTACATGCTCAAAATGAGAAACAATAAACATAAGACATGTAAATTACAGAGTATGTTAGAAAATAAGTACTCTGGGAGAAAAAAGAGCAAAGGAAGGGAATCAAAAGGATATATTTATAGCAAGAAACAACTCACTACAGGAGAAGATCCATGTGTTCAAAAGGAAAAAACAATCATGTACTCATCAAGTCACAGAACAATATCAGAGTTGTTTTATTCTTCTTTTCAAAAATGTAAATCATGTATATATACTCATCTAAACATAGAAACCTCTTGGCAAAGTAAATTCAAGTTGTTATCAGGGGAAGAGGAAAGAATGACAAGGATTTCTGTCAAACAGGAAGAATTTTAGTTCCTTACAATGAGCATGTACCCATGTATCACTCAATTAAAGAGGGGAACAGTTCAGACAGCAGAAAAGAATATTTTAGTTTTTGCTTATGGTTTTCCCACTGCTAAAAGCTGTTTTTTCAACTCTATCAAATATCTTGCAAGATGTTCCAAATTGATCCACAGGTATGAAGTCCTGCAAAAATGCTTTCTTTCCATTAGCTTAGTCCCGATGGTTAAAATCTCCCAAATCATGTTAACAAGAGTAAAATAAAACATTCAACCTAAAGCAAAGCAGTATAATTTCTTTAGATACTTATCTTTGTCATACAAATGACTATCACTTTTATATTTTTACTTAATCTTAACCCAAAACAATCTGACATGAAATGGCTAGAATTACTTCCCAATTTTACAATTCTAAGATTCTATTAAAATGATGAGTGAACTAAAAATAATGGCTGTATACTAGCACTCAGCTTACACATGAATTATTAAAAATGCTCCTAGTGTCCAGCCAGCGTGGCTCAGTGCTTGAGTGCCAACCTATGAACCAGGAGGTCACGGTTCAATTCCTGGTCAGGGCATATCCCCAGGTTGCAGGCTGGATCCCCAATGTGGGGCGTGCAGGAGGCAGCTGATCAATGATTCTCTCATCACTGATGTTTCTCTCTCTTTCCTCTCTCTTCCTCTCTCAAATCAATTAATATATATTAAAAATATGCCTAGTGATGTCATAGCCTGTGTAACATTGTAGCACAACGCATTACATTAACACATTATATGTGTTATGGTATGCTGGTGTACTGTGCTTCCAGTCTTATAAAAGTATACATGTACAGTACATATATTTAATAAATGACTGCTACTGGTTTATGTCTTCACTACACTGTACTTTTTATTATTATAGTGTCCTTGCTCTTCCTACTTAGTAATCTGTTAACAGTATGCCATGTCACACTGGCAGCAGCCTCATACATCTCGAGTTTACCATTCTTGATTACGTCATTTTCTCTTGTATTTCACTTAATCTCGTGTTGTTTTGTTCAGTAACATGCTGCACAGGCCTAGGAGCAATAGGCTATGCCACACAGCCCAGGTGCGAAGTAGGCTCTACCATCTCGGTTTGTAAAATCGCCTAACCACACATTTGCCAGAACAGTTGTTAAGCGGGGCATGACTATAAATGCTCATAACCTAGGAGCACTCTAAGCATAATACTGCATTTTCCAGAACAAGAATGGTCAATCTGTGATCTCAGGCCTGCTAGAGGCTCTTCAGCACTTGGAGCCTGGTCTCCAGTAAATGGAGGGGGGCAACAAGCAAAGATTAACATACTAAACATTCCTTTTCAAAAGAGAGAAAAGAGTTTGACTCAGTGGATAGAGCACAGGCCTGCGGACCAAAGGGTCCCGGGTTCAAGTCTGGTCAAGGGCACATATCACGGTTGCAGGATCCTCCCTGGCCCAGGCCCAGGCTGGGCACATGCAAGAGGCAACCAATCGATGTGCCTCTCTCACATCGATGTTTCTCTCTGTCTTTCCCTCTCTCTCTCCCACTCTCTCTCTTAAAAAAAAAAAAAAAAAAAAAAAAAAAAATTAATGGAAAAATATCCTTGGATGAGGTTAAGAGAAAAAGCCCTAGCCAGTCTGGCTCAGTGGAGAGAGCATCGCCTGCATATTGAAGAGTCCCCGGCTTGATTCCAGTCAAGGTCACATGCCCAGGCTGCCAGCTCGACCCCCAGTGGGGGGCATGCAGAAGGCAGCTAATCACTAATTCTCTCTCATTGTTGATGTTTCTGTCTCTCTCCCTCTCCCTTATTCTCTGAAATCAATAAAAAAATATTTTTTAATTTTTTTTTAAATAATAAAAATAAAGAGAGAAAAAGCAAAGAATTTGCATTCTAGATAATGTTCTGTCATTTTTATCCTCAGCCTGGATGGATTTTTGGCTGAGCCTCTGGGAAATCTGATGAATAAGTTATCCTCACAATCAGATGTGTCACCAAACAAATATCCAAACTGACAATGGTGGCGACCAATGGCACTCTGTATTGTGTCACTATTTTATATGAACAACCCGTTCATATAGTCATGTACCACTTACACAATTAAAACTTAAAATTTTAAGTTTTAATTGTATTAGTGACTCTAAATAGAGCATCAGCCTACAGACTAAGGAGTCCCGGGGTCAATTCCAGTAAAGGGCATATTAGTATACCTCGGTTGCAGGCTGGGGACGTGTGCAGGAGGCAACCAATTGATCTCTCTCACACATCAATGTTTCTGTCTGTCTCTGTCTCTCCCCTTCCCTTCCATTCTCCTTAAAAATCAATGGAAAAGTATTTTCAGGTGAGGATTAACAAAAAAAGAAGAGTAAATGACCTGACTTCTCTAATGGACATAGTTTCCCCCGTCTGCCTACAGTGTGATACAGATGCAGCAATGAGTAAAACAGGCATGATCCCTGGACTCAAAAAACCTGCACTCTAGAGGCACCGACAGCCAATACTCATACATACATACAAACCCACAGCATGTAAATGCTCTAAGGAAAAACAAAGCAGGGTGCAGTATGACGGAGCATCTTTAGAACAGGTAGTCAGGAAAGGCTATTCTAAATAACATTTGCATGGAGGGAGAGGATTAGAGGCAGCCACCCACAACTCAGGAGCTGAGGCAGGAGGGACCGACCTAATGTGTATGAGGAAAAAAATACTGTACCACTGACAGCTGGGACTTGGAGCAAAGAAGGACGGCTGGTTGGACTCTTTACTTGAGTATGATATAATGAGGTCAGAAAGTTCAACTTCAGATCTCCCTTTAGGTATGAGAAGGCACTAGGGTTTCAAGAAGGGACTGATTCGATCTTACTTCCTCACCAAAAACAATAGCTAAGAGTAAGTCATAGCCAATACCACTATAAGGAGATAAAAGTTAGCTTCTTATAAAAGAGCAGACTGACCAAAGGTAGATGAAGGAATTTGGGGGGTGATGGAGATGTATGTCCTGATGGAGTCATTACACACTATGTGAGCTTATCAAAATCCATATTTTACTTTCTATAAATTATACCTCAAACTCAACAAACAAAAAACTATCAGCAAACCAAAATAGAAATAAAATGTGATCTTTGTCATAGTGACATTTAGGCTTTTAATGAATGTTTCTTTCTGTATGTATGAAACAATGATTTTTTCTTTATTACTTGTTTAAATAACAGACATTTCAATAACACTCTTAATAAAATGATCTGTTTGAGAGTCTGTATCCATAGTGTTATCCTGGGCAATAAGGAATACAGAGAAATTTAAGACAACAGTATCACTAAAGGACACAATTTCAAGAAAAATTCGCGCATAACGCAGTTCAGTTAATGAAAGTTACTAGTTATTGATCCCCTAGATACATAAACCTTGCTTTCCAAGTTCATCATCCATCACTCCAGCCTTGCAATTGACCCCACAGTCACACACCTTGCCATGCTGACTCGCATTTTGTCCTTTTGCCTGCTTCCCACCTGCCTGGAATGCATTCCCCTCTTGCAGGTGCGATTAAACCTACTAGTCTTTCAGCAAAGCAAAGCCTCCGCTCCAGAAGCTTCCTCTGAACTCCAAGCCAGGCTAAATGCTTCTCCTCAGGGGCCATCTGTCCCTCTCCTGCACCGTAGGCAGACTGCAAACATGGTTGTGGAAAGATTCCGCATTTCACACCGGTTTTATTCTCCAGGCCTGACAGTGTCTGGCACAAAGACGATGCTTGATGAGGGCGAAACGGAACTTGCTATGTGCCAAGCACTGAACTAAGCCCTTTACATAGATTTCAGGTAAGAAAACAGACACCTAAACTTAAGTAGCTAGTCGAAAACTAAAATGAGATTCAACCCAGCTCAGGCAGGAAGCCCAAGCTCTTTCCCTTCCAACGCCCCCATAATATAAACAGTATTAAAGGTAAGTGATGGGACGTTTTTTGGAGGAGGAGGAGGAGGAGGTCATTAAAACCAGGTATAGTTCAGAGGAACTCTTGAAAGGGGTGGAACTTGAACTTGAAAAAGGAGAAAGTATCAGTAGAAGCAAAGACCCAGGACTAGTATTCAATGATTCATAAATAATCTTTAATCTGGAACTATGTATCCCCTGTTAAAATATTTATTCTCCCCTCCCCTCCCCCAAATCCCTCAACAGCAGGATCTTAGCCATCTGTGTTTGAAACTCCGGCACAGGGCCTTACACATAGCGAGAGCAAAATGAAATTGGCTCGGCCTACTTAAGAGTAAAGTTAACTTACCGTGCGCTCGTGCACATGCCGAGGTGGAAATTGCTCGCTTGCCAATCAGGCTAAATACTCTGGTAGTCAACATTCTGAAAGACAAAAGCGTACACCTTCTCTATGAATGAGGGCACACACCCACTGGGAACGATTCTCCTTTCTGCCCCAGGGCATTTGCAAAGTCAATGCAACTCTTTTGTTTCCTTCCTTCTCCCCGACATAAATGATGCCTTCAGGACTGACTGAATTCCCAAAATAACCCAGGATAAGGTTTTTCTCGGTAGTCAGCACGGCTTTATGGAACTTCATTATAAACCAAATGCCGTAATGTAAACAAGATTCAGGCAATTAGTAGAAAATTGGCTTCCTTAGAAAAACAAGGAGAAAGGATTAGAGACAGGACACTGAAGAAGCTAAGCTAGGAACAGTAAAAGCACTGTGCTGCCATGATGGGCTCCACTGTGTGGAGGGGAAAGGGAAGGGATGGCTCGCAGGAATGGCGGCACGCGCTGCATCCCACCTAGTATGTAGGGCGGGCGGGGGAAACCCGGGAGGAAGGCTGCAAACGCGGTCCTGGTTCCATTCCAATCCCGCGGATAACGGGTGACCGGGATGACCCGCGCCTCTCCTGGACCCTTCCTGACTCAGGCCTACCTCCCCTACCTACCCTTCCTCTAAAACTGGACCTTCTGGGGGGCTGTTGCCGATGAATAGGCTCCCCAACACATTCAGGAAATACCCCAATTGGGACCGAATAAACAGAAGCATGACGTCAGAGCCGAACTTCCTCCCGGATCGCGTCCCTTCCTCCCCCCATTGCCAGGCCGCGCGCGGGTGGGGCTGGACGCCTTCCAGACGGGGAAGCGGAGCGTCTCTCCCCGTTCAACCCGGGGGGAGCGTGCAGACATCGCTGGAAGGGGTCGGAGCAGAGGCTGCCACGCAGGCCCCGGGCCGCTCCCGGAAGGCCGGCAGGCGACCTGCCCTTAGTGTCCGCTTCCTCGACTAGCGGGCGCCCCAAGGTCAGAGCCCGAAGCCAGCCCGCGGCCAGGGCAAGGCGGGAGGAGCCGAACGGAGGCTTTCGAGCCGCACCCAGGCCGCGACCCGGTGGACCCTTACTCTGGAACCCCGCAGTCCAGCCTCAATGTCAACCGGTCTGGGGGCCCAACGCCGCTTCCTGCTGGCGCCGGGCCGCGGGCATTCAGGCCCAATGACTTCCGGCCTCCGACCCTCCCCGGCCTCCCGGCGGCGCGGGTCGGCCACCGCTCGCCTCACCTGCCGCCGCCGCCGACCAGCCGCAGCCCACCGTGCCCGCCGCGACCGCCCTCTACACCCCGGTTGCTCGCGACCGGAAGAGAGCGAGGCCGTGCCGCAGAGCACCACGGGATCGCGGAAGACTCCACCTCGCGCCCGGCAGCGCTAGAGGTCACCGAAGAGGAAGGAGGGGAAAGCCGCGAACGTCGTAAAACGCCGGGCTGGGCTGCTTTCCGGCAGGCGCTGAGGGACCGCTTTCCGGCGGCGCCGGGCGAGTTGCGGGAGTGGAGTCCGAGGCTCGCGTGTGGACTTCCTGGTGCCGGAGTCGATGTCCACGGAATCCCAGCCCAAAGTGGGAGTGGGCCTGAGGGGGGCCTCCGCCAGGGGCCGGGCCGCGCCAGGCAGCTGCCGCCTCGTCCCGCTTCTCCGCTGAGGCGTCGCGCGGCCGGGCAGCGGCTCCAGGCCTCAGCCGGCGCCCAGGGCCTCCGGGGCCGTCCCGGGCTCAGCATGCCCGGGGTGAAGCTGACCACCCAGGCCTACTGCAAGATGGTGCTTCACGGAGCCAAGTACCCGCACTGCGCCGTCAATGGACTGCTGGTGGCCGAGAAGCAGAAGCCGCGCAAGGAGCACCTGCCCCTGGGCGGCCCGGGCGCCCACCACACCCTCTTCGTGGACTGCATCCCCTTGTTCCACGGCACCCTGGCCCTCGCCCCGATGCTGGAGGTGGCCCTCACCCTGGTAAGCGCGGGAACGGCGCCTGGCCGCCCCTCGGAGATTGCCACGCAGGCCCTGCCGGAGGCTGACGGCGTCGGGCGGGGTCTGGAACCCCCCCCTCCGAGGTCGCCGCGACGGTGCCGGCGAGGGGGCCCGCGAGCGCGCGGGGGTCGCTGCCGGGGACGGCCCCGCGGGTGGCAGCTGGCAGTGGCGGCGGCCCGAGGAGCCCCCCTCGCCGCCGGGGGTGTTTTTAAAGGCGCTGCGGGCAACGAGGGGTGCATTCACTTCCTCGGAACAGCAGCCTTTGCAGAAACAAGCTGTCGCTAACCGGGCGATGGTTCGAAGGCGTTGGCGTTGGGGGTTTGGAGTCGCGGGGAGGGTTGATGCCGTGGCTCCTGCACGCCGGCGCTGGGTTCGAGCGCGCCGCCCCCGAGCCGGCTCCCCGCGGGCGTGGGGTACACACACGCTGTGGCCCTTTCGACGCCGGGACCGTTAGAGAGGTGGCCGCCACGTTGGCCTCCCAGGCACTGCCCCCCGTGAGTGCGTGTGAGCAGCGTGAAGGTGAATGTCTCTCCCCCCGGTTGTGGCTTCGCTAGCGTGCTGCCCTGCTCGTCAGAGCTCAAGCCTTTGTGAACAGATTAAAAGGCGGGAGCCGTGGTGCCTTCTCTCCACCTCGCTCGGATGTGTCTTCCCACGGCGACTGCTCTGCTGGAGCACAGCGGGGAGGAGCGTGGGCTGCGGGTAAACTGCGTGGTAATGGAATTATGGGCAGTAGCCGTGGCGGTGTCCTGATCGCTAAGGGGGAAAAGACCACCTATGAATTCCTGTGAGTTGTTTAAAACCTTAGAGAGAAATCAACTAGCCTCGGACCTGCCTCAGTACCTGCGCTGAAATGCTGTGTATTTTCCTTTTAAGCCTAATAAACTATGACTAAGCACAGATTTAACTCTCGCAAAAAGTAGTTACATTTGAGAAGGCATAGGGAGAAATCCTAGCTCCAAACGCCCCGCCAAGTAAGATAAGCCCGTTTCACCATTTGCCTGATTATGGCACCCGTGTCCATTGGTAAGCAGGTCGCACCTTCGGGCAGATGGTCCTGGCTCATGCGCACCGGGCCTGTTCAACTGAGTCGTTGTGTGAATTTCTTCATATCACCTCTAAGCAGGAGATAGGTGAGAAGTAGATGGTATTTATAAAAGCTGCCATTTTAGCTTCTGAAGAAATGTACTGTTAATACCAAAACATCCCCAGGGTATACATGTGCATATTTTAATACGCGTCTTCTCAGCCAGCTGTCTTAATTGTTCTGTTAGCAAGGGAGTTGCAGGCTGCTTGGATGTGTAGTGTATTCACTTGCAGGGAGTTAGGTTTACCTGTTGCATTAATGCAGGATTACTTACTTCTCCAACAGTCCAGGCCTGTGATGGAGGGATACAGTGCCTGCTTAGCAGTTGAACTTGTGCCAGGCCGACAGTGTCATGTGGGGTTAAGAAGAAAGTGGTGGTGCCCTGACCGGTTTGGCTCAGTGGCTAAAGCGTCGGCCTGCGGACTGAAGGGTCCCAGGTTCGACTCCGGTCAAGGGCATGTAACTTGGTTGCGGGCACATTCCCAGTGAGGGGTGTGCAGGAGGCAGCTGATCGATGTTTCTAACTATCCCTCTCCCTTCCTCTCTGTAAAAAATCAATAAAATATATTTTTTAAAAAGAAGGAAGTGGTGAGGGATCCAAGAGAAAAGTCAGCTAGCCAAGGCTTACAGCGTGAGGAAAGGCAGGCTGCCCCGAGAAAGAGCCCTGCAAGTAGCGGCCCAGCGGGCCAGCCATAGTAACCCAGAGAGCAGAGGGAGACCATTCAAGGCCGAGGGGCCAAGGGCGAAGGGGAGCAGTGGACTTGCAGATCACACAGAAGAGTTTGGGCAGGGAATCCACTGGAGGTGAGTTGCAAGTCAGACTTTTAGAGTGATGGTTCTAGCCTATAGCAAAGAGAATGTTGGGGCCCTAGCTGGTTTGGCTAAGTGGATATAGCATCTGCCTGTGGACTGAAGGGTCCCAGGTTCTACTCCAGTTAAAGGCACATGACCCGGTTTCAGGCTCCATTCCTAGTGTGCAGGAGGCAGGTGATCAATGATCCTCTCTCATCATTGGTGTTTCTGTCTCTCCCTTCCTCTCTGAAATCAATAAAAATATATATTAAAAAAATAATGTTGGAGACAGGAGTACATATAAGACTAGATGCAGAGAGGTGGCCTAAGCTGAGTGCATTGTGAATGCAGAGAAGGATCGGGGAGCCAGGAGGAGAAATCCACAGGACTTGGTGACTAATCGACTGTGGACATGGGGAAAAGGAAGCAAGGGGGAATCCTCGGTTTCTGAGTTACGCATTGAGAGGACAGTAATGCCTTTCATTGAGGGAACGTGAAGACAACCTAGTGTTGAAGTTGAATGCATCTAGAGCTCAGAAGACGGGTGGGCTGGAGACATTGATTGGGGACCAGTAGCTTCTCAATGACTTTTGAAGCTGTAAGAGCAGGTCATGTTGGCCAGGACTGGGTGTAGAATTAGGAGCGCTATGAAAAAAGCCTGAGGAACTGTAGCTTTTTCAGGGTAGATGGAAGACCAGGAGTCACAGGGTAATTAAGTAGCCAGAGGGGTAGGAGGAAAAGGAGTATTGCTTTAAATCCATATACAATCCTGTCAGAAATACATAGATAAAGACAGACTTGAACTTCACTGGGAATTAGTAATAAAAATATTACTAATTCTTCTCATTCTTAAGTAACCTTTACAGAGTTAAAGAGTTATGCTCCTGTAACAAGATATGAGTGCAACACTTGAGAGAATGAAATATGTATACTAACTATAAACACCTGCATTGGAGTCACCATTGCATGAATTTTCCCCATGGAGCAGGGATGCTTCCCAAAACACTCACCTGGCCGGGAAGATGCCCAGAGGAGATCTTGACTCTTAGGATGGGCCCACTGGGAAGAGGGAAAGAAGTCCTGTTCTAACCTTTCTCCCCCTGTGTCATTACACTCTGCACTCCAGACTCTCAGCACTTCCTCCTTGAATGTCTGAGTCTCCCATCCTGCAAACTTAAGTCCAAACTAGATTCTCTGAAACAACTTTTCAACAGTAAAAACAAACACCTGAAGTTCTGCACTTACCAAGCAGTGCTGATTTATGCTGGCTTTTCTTACTTACATTGACAAAAACTTTGAATCGTAGCCTCAGTATTTGACAAATATGAAAAAGATGCCAAACAGGTACAAATTAAATAACTTTCAGAGTAAAGCTTTAAAAGAAAATTTTACCTTCTGAGTCCATCCAAAAATTTTGTATTACAGTTATCACTTAGCTTTTGAATTAGCAACTTTGTAACCTGAAGGCAATGAAAGATCTCAGTGCAGGAGCCAGAGGTTATTAGTGTATCGGCTGATGGAATTTTAATAAAGTATCTAACTCCATGAAACTGAATAAATGAGGTCTTATTCTCAGGGTTGTTTTTTTTTTTCTGTTTAGGAAATTTCCTATTGTAATTATTTTTTATAACTGGGAAAGGCTGACTTGATATATAGCCCATCATAGGGCAACATCAGATTCTTTTGAAAGGCTTTTCATTATAATTTCCATTTTTAAAAAATCCTTGCATTTCTGGGTGCTTTTTGTTTTTTTATTTTTATGCCTGTTAACTTATTTATCTTTGTAACCCTTTGACATAGGTAGTGACAGAATTATGTCTAAGAGCAAAAACCCATAAAATGTTAGTAGGAAAATTACTATAAACCTGCTATTTCTCTAAGCCCTTTTTGTCCTTTTCCCTCTTTGGTTTCCTAGTACAGTGGAGCAGCCTTTGCATTCTGCTCAGATGACTTTTTTATTTACCAGTTGGCCTGAATTCTTTCTGTTTCTTACATGTGTGCCTTCTCTGGGCTCATTTGCAGGAGCTGCTGTCCTCTGGCCCTTTCCTAAGCCCCCTATTTCCTTCTGCCCCTTGTTTATTTCCAGAACATTCATGTGCTAGCCTGGGAGAGGGAGATGTTTACTCTGGGTCTTCCTTTCAGTTCTTCCCCCTGACTTCTCCCTCTGTCCCATTCCATTTACCTCCAGACCTCTTCTTTTATGGAGCCAGCTACTTTCTATTCCATAGAAAACGCAGCTTCCCACTTCAGAAAGAGCTTTTCTTCTCAAGGAAACGAACAACCCTCTAAGGTTAGCCTCCAAGGCCTGCTTGTTGCCACAACCTACTTGTAAGTGGCAAGCCCACCTCACAGTGGCTCTCTTTATCAGTTCCCTGTCTTGCCTACATTATGTCTGTTTTATAGTCATGAGAGGTGGGTGATAGTGCTTTGAAAATTGTAACTGAGCAAGGCTACTTTGTGCTGTATCTAATTGGGTTGAACCCAGCCCCTTTAGTGGTTCTAGTGTCTGGACTGGAATGAGCCAAAAATTGCATTGAATGGAGAGGGTATCAGGCTTATGCCAAGGCTAAAGTGTCCCTCTTTCTCTCTGAAAAATAAAAGAAACTGCATGAATAAATACAGAATTGGGACTCTTGTATTCAGAGTCAGTTTTACTAAATTGACATCAGGTTTCAGGATGTTATATGAACTTTGATTTTCATTTTGATTATTCACGAAATGCATGACAGAAGTAGGGAATCATAGGAGCCAGGCAAGGAAAAAGGAAACAGAACAGGTTCACTGAGATTAGAGATCAAACCGCTTCTCAGCTCTTTTACCTTACCCTGCCCCACTTGGGAGGAAGCAGGTTGCCTTTACTGAGCAAGTTACCGCTTAAATCCACTAGGATTTTTATTAATGAGCCATTATATTGGACTTACTGCAAGAATCTGGAGACCCTCCCTGCCCCATCCCCACCCCAACCCCTGCCCACACTATTCATCTTCCACACACTAACTTTACTTCACTCTCACCTAATATCTGGTACTATTTTCAAGACTATCAAAGAAAACTCTTCCCTTCTTATTAAAACCTGTTACCAGGATGGAGTGGCTCAGATGGATGAGCGTCATCCTGGGCACCGAAAGGGTACCAGTTCGATTCCTGGTCAGGGCACATATCTGGGTTGCAGGTTCAGTCTCCAATCGGGGCCCTTCTGGAAGGCAACCAGTAATGTTTTTGCTCTCTCTCTCTCTGTCTCTCTCTCTGTCTCTCTCTCTCTCTCTCCCGCTCCTCCTACTTTCCTCTCCCTAAGCATGTGCACAGGTGAGGATTTTTTAAAACGGTGGGGAGGGACTTGTTTACCCTACCTCTGGGCTCTGGTGACTGACAAAAGGCCTTAGTCCTACATTTCTCACTTTTGTGTTCTCCATTCCTCAATTGGTGGCCAGTTCTATCTATATCTGGACAGCTGCATACAGTTAACTTGATTATTCTTGTTTAAATCATTTAAAAGTTTCTAAAACCAAACAGAGCTTTGTGACCTGGTTCACTTTTAGGGTAGCCTATTCAAAGAGTTCTACTAGAAGTTCAAGGTCATGACATTATTTTTATGCTGGAATTTGGCTAGGCCCTTGATGTCTTTTTTATACAGGAATTTGCCCTTGTCGGCTACAGTATAAGTCAAGGTGTGCAGTGTGTTTGCTGAGGAGTCCTGTACCCTTGCCTTCAACCCAGGAAAGGGATCTAATAGCAGCTTAGAATGCGCACCAAAAACTGCTGCTGGGGATTATCAGGACATCACCAATAGCAAATAATTATCTTATCCTTCTATTAAAAGTAGCTGGTGTGACTAAGTGGATTGAGCATCATCCCATGTACCAGAGGTCATTGGTTCGATTCCTGGTCAGGGCACATGCCTGGGTTGCTGGTTTGATGCCCCAGTAGGAGCCATGTAGGACGCGGCCAATTGATGTTTCTCTCCCATCTATGTATCTCTCTCTTTTCTTCTGTCTTCCTCTCTCTAGAATCATTTTTAAAATATATATTTTTTAAGTAGCTGTGATCAGCCCCAAAATGTCCATATCCTAATCCCTAGAACCCATGAATATGTTACTTGGCAGATAACGATTATGTATGGGTTTTGAGATGGGGAGATTATCCTGGATTATCTGATGGATCCATTGTAAGGGTTCTTAAAAGAGGGAATCAAAAATTCTCTCAAAGATGTGATGACAGAAGCAGAGGTCACAGTGATGTAGCCACTAGCTAAGGAATGACCTTGAGATGCTAGAAAATGATAGCATTCTCCTGTAAACCCTGCAGAAAGAATCAGTTCTGCTGACCCATTGCAGACTTCTGACCTATAAAATAATAAGTCTGTGCTGTGTTAATCCTCTAAGCTTGTGTAACTTGTTACAAAGGCAATAGGAAACTAAGACAGTAGCCAAACTTGGGACACATCACTAGTTCTTATTCGGGATATAAGGACAAACCCATACCAGAGGGCAGGGAGAGGGACACCAAAGTGGGCAGAGATAAAGATCACTTTGAGTGAGGACATACTCAAGAGAGTGGTCTTTGATCAGAAACAAAGGCTGGGAATGCTACATTAAAGAGGTGACTAATCTAATGGGTTTGAGTGCAGGCAAGGGGGTCAGGTGCCACACTTTAAAGCTAAACTATACCCTTTGGTGCTACATAGAGGTAGGGGGTGGGGGGGTGCGCGCGCGCATAATGAAAGACATTGCTGCTATAAGCAGCAATGGAAATGGAAAGTTTCTAGAAGCCATTCCTTTTAAGGAGTAAAAGAAAATACTGTATAGGTAATTTTGGAGCCATTTGCAGCGAAGTTACAGGGAAAGAGCCATTGTAAATAATTTGGAGACACAGCCCTAATCTTTTGGGTGGATGGCCAAAATATCTAATTGGTTCAGTAAGCCTTGGTTTTGACCCAGTATGGTAATTCATGAGCTCTTAAGAGGCCAGAATTATTCTAATCCTCCTGTGAGTCAGGGAACCTTGAACTGTAACCGCCTTGTAATGTCTGCTTTTAGTCATAAAGGAGACTGAGGTCCAAATCAGAATTCAAGAAAAAGAGCCATAGGACTATATTAAACAAACAAAAAAAATGAAAAAGAAAAACATTTTAACCAGTTAATTCGCTGTGGAAAAAAGCGAGGATCAATTTTTGTTCTTCTGCAGACTGAGAATAGAATTTATTGCAGTGTATTATTAAAATTCCATTGTGGCAAAACAGGATGACCTTTTGTTTTTAATAATAGCATTAGACCTGCAGGAAGCTAAATCTGATGAGAGAAGAGTGGCATTAAAAACAGACAAAATAACTTTCAAAGTCAGCCACCATGCTCCCATTTAAAAGCATGCCATATGGAATTGAGTGTGTGCGCGCACCCGCACAGGGATATTCCTGCCTGCATCTGCCCACCTGTGCATGTGTGCTGTTTACCCCACATTCTAGTGTGAAGGGTTTTTCATGGTATGTTGCTAGGAATACTGAAGTATAGTACAACAAAGCTTGGTTTCAAAAGAGACTTAGACACCCTACCTGGTTACACAAACTTAGAACCTCTGAGGTTTAGATTGCTTATCTGTGAGCAATTGATTTAAATGATCCTAAGTATTTTTCATGCCCAGAATGCCTCAGTTCTTCATATTGTAAGAGAAGGTGGATAAAGATGGTGTCCTGTACCCCTCCTCCCCACAGCACCGCACCTGTTTTATATGTCTCAACATTGGGGCCTTCTGAAGGGACTTGGTGGGAAGGTCATTCCTCATGTCTAGCCCCACCCCTTCTGGCACTGCAGGGAAGACATGTATGGAAAGACATACCACCTCAATTAGAGTGAGAAGCCCATGCTCTTCTGTGCTCTCTCTGGCCTGTGGAAAGCAGATTGGAATGACCTTTTTTCCTGTGGACACCCATTTCATTTATTGTAGCCCTTCTGGGGAGGATACAGGTTTATATGGTGTCTTATCTCAGCATTTGGAAGGGAGAGGTCTCCTGTGTTTATTAAGACTTGATACTTAAGAGAAAATTATTTATCTTTTCTTCCCAATTTTTGTTCCTCTTTCAGATTGATTCATGGTGCAAAGATAATAGCTATGTGATTGCTGGTTATTATCAAGCTAATGAACGAGTAAAGGATGCCAGGTATGTTCATGCAAAAATTCTCTGTGGTCTAAAAGAATGATCATGTGAGAGACAAAGACATCTCTGATGTGCTTTTTGATCTTCTATAGTCTTGAGATGCGAACTCTGTGAGAACAAACCCCTCCCTGCCCTCTGTGCTGGTTTATAGTATTTGAGGGGAATGTGGGTTGGATAATTCTAAACAACAGAAAGTCTAAACATTTATATTAACTTTGGGTTTCTGTTTTGTATCTTCTTTATTTTGCTTGAAGAAAATTCATGCAATGAAAGCAACAGTCACGGACCTCCAATCGCTGTCCCCACTCAGCTCTGTCTTGCTTCCCATCCCCAAACTAGGAGTGATATAGGACAGAGCATTAGGAAAGAATAACACTCTCTTTTGGATTAAATATAACAACTTTTAGATTTGGTGCTCTAAGGGTCTGATACTATGATGAAAATATGGTGTGTGCTGCTTCCTTCGTATTGGCTCCTAAGAGCAAAACTTAGAACTCTGCTTTATTTTTGCCTTAGTATCGGTCCCAACAGAGAAACAGATGACACAGTAAAATTAGGATAATTTAAGGAGGACTTAATAAGCAGATTATTTCCAAAGGTGTGGGAGGTATGTAAGAGACCTCACAAGAGAATAGTGCAGTAACCGAAAGCTGGTGACAAAAGCCGATACCATTCCTGGGCCTGATAGGACAGGGAGGAAATTTGAGTACAGAAGTCCACTTTGGGAAGGGATTAAAATGTACAAATTTCTAGTTACAAAAACAGTCATCGGGATGTAAAGTACAGCATAGGGGGCGTAAGTCCACACTATTAGAATAAGTACTAGAAGCCTGTATTCTAGTACTATTAGAATAAGTACTAGAAGTACAGTGCACAAATCGTGCACTGGTGGGGTCCTCAGCCTGGTGATTGGGGCCAGCCACAGGGAGGGACTGAGGGAGGTTGGCCAGATGTGGGAGGTTGGCTGTGGGAGCACACTGACCACCAGGAGGCAGCTCCTGCATTGAACGTCTGCCCCTGGTGGTCAGTACATATTATAGCAATCTTAGGCTTTTATATATATAGACTAGGGGCCCAGTGCACAAAATTCATGCATGGGATAGGGCAGGTCTCTCAGCCCAACCAGCACCCTCTCCAATCCAGGATCTCTCTTGCAATCCGGAACCACTGACTCCTAACTGCTCGCCTGCCTGCCTGATCACCCCCGCTGCCAGCCTGGTCGCCCCTAACCGCCCTCCCCTGCCGACCTGGTCACCCCTAACTACCCTCCCCTGCTGACCTGATTGCCCTTAACTGCCTCTGCCTTGGCCTCCGCCACCATGGCTTTGTCCGGAAAATATCCAGTCTAATTAGCATATTATTCTTTTAATATAGAAGATGTATGGTGTCAGCTGAGTACTTGACTTATGGATTGATCACTTCATAAGTTATATAATTGCCCAATCACTATGTTATACACCTGAATCTAATACAATATTACTAGAGGCCTGGTTTAAGAAATTTGTACATGGTGGGGAGGGTCCCTCAGCCCAGCATGTACCCTCTCCAATCTGGGACCCCTTGGGGGATGTCTGACTGCTGGGATCGGGCCTATACTAGCAGTGGGATATCCCTCTCACACTCCTGGACTGCTGGCTGCTAACCACTCACCTGCCTGCCTGCCTGATCACCTCTAACCACTCTGTCTACCTGCGTAATTGCCTCTAACTTCTCTCTCCTACCAGCCAGATTGCCCCTAACTCTTCTCCCCTGCTGGCCTGGTTGCCCCTAACTGCCCTCCTCTGCCAGCCTGATTGCCCCTAACTGCCTCTGCCTCAGCCCTTGCCACTGTGGCTTTGTCTGGAAGGACGTCCAGAAGGATATCTGGAAGATGTCTGGTCTAATTAGCATGTTGCCCTTTTATTAGTATAGACATGTCAACAAGAGGCCCGGTGCACAGATTTGCGGGATCTCTCGGCCTGGCCTGCACCCTCTCACAATACAGAACCCCTCAGGATGTCAGAGAGCCAGTTTTGGCCCAATCCCCACAGGCCTGATCCCCTGGTGGTCAGTGTGTGTCATAGTGACCGGTCAACTGATCATTTGGTCGTTCGGTCACTTAGGCATTTATATATAGAGATGGTAATCTAATCTAATAAAAGTGTAATATGCAAATTAACCATCACTCTAAGCCACACCCACCAGCCAATCAGAGCGGCTGTGTGCAAAGTAACCCAGCCAAGATGGCGACTGGCAGCCATGGAGCTAAAGCAAACAGGCTTCCATGGAAACTGCCTGCCTAGGCCAGCTGTGCCTCTACTCAAGGCAACAATGTGTCAGTTATAGAAGCCACGGAGCTGACGCAAACAGGAGGCTTCGTTGCCTGCCTAGGCCTCCGCTCAAGGCAACAAAGTTTCAATTATAGAAGATAAACCCCAGAAACCTGGTTCCAGCCAACCTCACTGAGATGTTGGGTCAATGGGAGCTGTGGGCAGCCTAAAAACGGCCCTCAGCCCCTCATCCAGGCTGCCCAGGCACCCCAGTAGGGACCCAAATGCTGAAGGAACTGTGGGCAGCATGAAAACGGCCCTCAGCCCCTCACCCAGGCTGGCCAGGCATGCCAGCAGGTAGACATCCCCCGAGGCGTCCCAGACTGCAAGAGGGCACAGGCCAGGCTGAGGACCACCCTGCCCACCGAGTGCACAAATTTTTGTGCACCGGGCCCCTAGTAGAAAAATAAATTAAGAAAAAAGAAGTCTGTCCAGCCATTGTTGCCCCGTGATTAGAGCATCAGCCTGCACACCAAAGGGTCTCAGGTTCATTCCTATTCAAGGGCACATACCTGGGTTGCAGGTTCCACCCCCAGCCCTGGTTGGGAGGCAGCAAATCAGTGTGTCTTACATCAATGTCTGTCCGTCTCTCCCTCCCTCCCTTCCTCCTCCTCCTCCTCCTCTGTTCCCACCTCCCCCACTTACTTGCTTCCTCCCACCGCTCTCTAAAAATCAATGGAAAAAATATCCTTTCTGAGGATTAACAAACAAACAAACAAAAAGAGGTCACCAGTGCAATTCCCAGTCAGGGCACATACCTGGGTCGTGGGCTTGATCCTCCATAGGGGGTTGCAGGAGGCAGCCAATCAATGTTTTTCTCTCACATCAATGTTTCTAATATATACTTCTCCCTTCCACTCTCTCTAAAATTAATAAATCACATATTTTTTTTAAAAGAAAGGAAGGAAAGCAAAAGACGTCATCCTCGAGAAGAGCAATGCCCTTTGGTTGAAGGACATGGCCAGCAGCCGGCCTGAGGTGTCCTCACCAGAAGAAGCCCAAAGGAGTCATGCCCTGACACACACACACACCACCCCACTGAGTTCCTCCAACCAGGAGCCTGGCCACAGGGGAAGCCAGGAGCACAGTACATAATGGCAGGCACTGACACACTGTCCTCACGGTGGCTGACTCTAATGTCCAGGCAGTTAGGAGATGCAGTGAAGGACCTTAGACCTAAACTCCTCCTGGAATTATGTCCACTTGACCAGAACAGGTGAGAGGTTGGACTCACTAGCATTTTTGGAAATAATATAATAAGCTGTGACCAAATATTGCTGTCACTGATGAGATACAAATGTACTTCTGAGACTTAAACCCTCTTATCCTTGGAGGACTGAGACCAGTAGGGATTCTGAAGGAGTCAGAGTAACAAGGGAAACTCTAGGCTCAAAACAACTATTGAAGCCTCCCCTGGGGTAGCAGCACATAGGCACTCTCTGAGCCCAAGAGCACCACTCATTTCTCCTCATTTGCATCTCTTACTAACTTCCCTCCTTCTAGGACCTCTTCTCCATTTTATTCTATCCACCTTCCATGTATTGATGACCCACTGGATTCCCATCTCCGATCTAAAGCCTGTTCATGGGGCCATGTCAGGCTTGGTCTTTGACTTGGCACAGAGTGCCTGCCCTGAGCAGCCAAGCTCTGTGATGAGTAGAGTTAAAGACTCTTTGCCCTTACCTGCAGGTTGCTGGGTTCAGTGTGAAAGATATTGCTAACACAGGGCTAACACAAAACAATAGGCCGGTTGCCATGAGGGTGGCGCAGAGGGCTGTGACAGCCGGAGCAGGGGCAAGTTGCATCTGTTGGTATGACCAGAGAGCCCACAGGAAAGCGAGTCATTTGAACTGGGCGCTCAAGATGGACAGTATCTTGTCAAGTAGGGACCATGATGGGATAGCATTCCAAGAGGGGACAACACCATAAAGACACCAGCTAGAAAAGGGGGCAGGGACATGAGGTGCACACAGAGGAAATGGTAGCAGGGGAGTCTGGAAAGGTAGGGTGAGCATACTCAGAGCTTTAAGATATTTTGAACTTTATTGTATAAGCAGTAGAGAGCTGTCCTTGGAAGGAGGGTCTTTCCCACAGCTATTCGTGTGTGTGTGTATATATATATATACACACACACACACACACATATATTTTTATTGATTTCAGAGAGGAAGGGAGAGAGAAACACCTATGATGAGAGAGAAACGTTAATTGGCTGCCTCCTGCATGCCTCCCACTGGGGATTGAGCCCACAACTGCATGTGCCCTTGACCGGAATCGAACTTAGGATCCTTCAGTCCGCAGACCGGTGCTCTATCCACAAAGCCGAATGGGCTAGGGCAACCCCACAGCTATTCTTGAAGAAAGGAGAGGAGACTAGGCAGAGGTAAGGGCACTTGGCTTGTCAGATAATTGCAGATGCCTCCCCTTGCTTTATTCCCCACGCCTACCCCAAGTCCATGCCTTGTGTGCTTATCCCTAGTGTACCTGCACAGGGCCTCTCACCCACATGCCTCCTTTGGCTCATGGCCTCTCCATCTTCCTGCCTCTCTTCAGACCTCAGACCTTATTTTTTAGCCCAACCCAGTAATATCTTACTCACGCACCATTTTCATGCTGTTTTATACCTGGTTTCTTCACCTGCTCTGTGCTCCGGAGGTTTTGCATTCCCCCATTGGTGTTGATGTTTAAGTACCTACTAACCAACCATTTCTCAAATCCATGGAGAAAATTAAACATTAGCAAGGGGAGGGAGTGCAGAAGTGTGCCCAGTTACGCATTAGTTCTTTCCGGTGAGTCTGCTCTGCTTCAGGATTCATCCCTCCTTCCCACGTGCTGGTATTGTGTTAGGAGTTAACCTGGCGTTCCTAACTCTGTACCCACCCTGCGGCTTTACTGGCACTGTCCTATGTAATCCTCACATGGATGCTCAGGTGAAGAACCTGCAGCCAGAGGCAGTCCCTACACAAAGGCCACATGCTTGGAAGCTTAGGAGCTGAGGTGTGCCAGCTTCCCTCTTCAGCACTCTTTGCGTCTGCCTGAAACCTTTCCTCCTCTCTTCAGCCAGACCTGGCTACAAAGGTGCTCTTCTTTTAGAAACGTCAGCTGATTAACTGTCTCAGAATAAGGTTTGGAGCCAGGGACTTGGATTCAAATTCTAGGTGACTTACTGATTCACCTCCTGGACCTTGGTGGTCCTGTCTGTAAATGGAGCAAAAAGTTTGTGCCTCAGTTGAGTGGTTGTGTGATAGTGAAGGAACAAACAGCATTTAGTTTTGTGCATAGTTAAGAGTAGGAGCTGGCACTATTGTTAGCCCTATGATTACTTTTATCAAAAAGGATCATTCAGTGTTTTATTATTTTAAAAAAAGGGAATGTAAGATGTTTGTAACTGTTTAGTCATTTCCTAAACTTGAGGTTTTTCCATCGTCTCATTATATCATGTCATAATTACTGGTGTTTTGTTTCAAAATCAGCATTTCATGCATAAATTTCATTACTGGGCACTGTGCCCTGGCCTAGATACTCAGTAAAAAGCTTTTAGATACAAAATGTAAGATTCAGTTAGGGGTAAATGCCTAGCTCTGTGCTAGCTGGGAAGGGGCTTAAAAGTGGTCCCAGTCTCCAGGGTTCCTGCAGTTTGATGTGGCAGCTGATTTTTTACAGGAACAGTACTTGATATGACCCGGTTAAAACTTCTTTCAAAAGAATAAATTTTAAATTTGAGTTCTTGGGCATCTAAAATGGTAGTTCTTATTTTTAATGACTATTTCTTGACTCATTTCCAGTAAAAATCACCAACTACACGATAATCATAAATGTTAGGATAATAGTTGTGTTAGTTTCTTCATGGCACATGCTTCCAAGTCCCTAGAGGATCATGCACTTAACAAATGCCAACTTCTTTTCCCTTTGCAAGGGAGGTGTGAGTCAGGACCGGTACCGACGCAGGGCAGCCAGGGCATCTCCCCCACATCTGGTGGCTGAATAAGCAGCCCTGTTCCTCACTCACCGCTTCTCCGCTGAGCTGTGGGCACTTGGCCTTGTGTACCGTGAAGCACTGCCTTGACTTTGGGAGCTTTCTGTGCTGCCCTGAGAGACAAGAATCTCCAGGCTCCTTTCTCATGTTTTTTTAATTAATTTGGTGTGGTTTTTTATTTTCATGTTTCCTAACATAATAATGCAAACTTATCAGCATATCACTATAAATTCCCAGTTTTGAAAGTGAAAATAGAATAAGATACTGTAAAACACGATTCTGCTTTTTTCAGTTTAATCACAAGGTAAGGATTATAATTTTATGGTGTGTTGTTTTTTCAATCCTAACCAGAGGATACTTTTTTCATTGATTTTTAGAGAGTGGAAGGGAGGAAGGAGGGGGAGAGAAAGAGAAAGAGACAGAGGAGAAAAACATCAATGTGAGAGAGAGACATCGATTGGTTGTCTCCAGCACCACCAGGGCTGGGGATCCAACCTGCAACCCAGGTACCTATCCATAACCAGGAATCAAACCCAAGACCCTTTGGGTGTGCGAGTTCCTTCAACCATTGAGCAACAAAGGCCAGGGCAGATAGCGTGTTTTTTAAATAAATTAAAAATAATCAATGTATTTTTATGGTCATTAAAATTCAGGATGCCCCAAAAATACATATACACTTTTAATAATTATTGATTCCAGTGTGTTAAATCATAAAAGAAAGGGACATCAATTGAGCTATCAGCTGTTAAATGTGTATACATTTTGGGGGAATACTCTGAATATAGCTCAGTATCTGTTCAAAAAGCTGAGATTCGTATTGTGTGGAGAAAATAAGATTCAAAATAAGACAACTGCACACCAAGAATTGTGTGTCAAAGCCTTTAGAAGTGAACAGTGTTTAGAGAAGAGACAAATAGATCTCATATGGGGCAACTTGGCAAGACCTCCCAGCAAGGGGGACATTTTCTAGGCATTAAAGATGGGAAAGAATTCAACAAGCAAAGATTGGTATGAGAGGGCATTCCAAATGAACTGGTGTGGGTGAGGGAGGTGATACATAGACAGTTTTACTGAATATGTAAATAAATAAGTCATTTACTGAAATTAAAGACACACAGAGCTTTGTTCCTTGGTGGGAACGATAGCTAGGTTCATGGTGAGAGAGGCCAGGACTTGGCTGAAAAGGGTAGGCTTTTATCTTACAAGCGGAGGTGGGGAGCGTGGAAGTTTCATTTTAGGAAAATTGATCTAAAGAGCATTTTCAGAATATATCAAATAAGAAGAGCCTAGAAATTTAGACCAGTTAGGAAGCAATTTTAAAAACTCATGGCTAGCCCTGGCCGGTTTGGCTCAGTGGATAGGGCATCGGCCTGAGAACTGAAGAGTCCCAGGTTCGATTCCAGTCAAGGGCGCATGCTTGGGGTTCGGGCTCGATCTCCAGTAGGGGGCATGCAGGAGGCAGCTAATCAATAATTCTCTCTCATCATTGATGTTTCTATTTCTCTCCCTCTCCCTTCCTCTCTGAAATCAATAAAAATATTTTTAAAAAAGAAAACATGGCTAGATACCCTGAACAAAATGGATGATGGAGAATGAAGGAGACAGAGGCAAAGAAAAAATCTATAGCGCCTATTGAGTGAGTGTAGAAAAGTGGGAACGGTAACCTCAGTCAAAGAAAGAAAAGGCCCAGCCCAGCTAGAAGGCTTTCGAAGGGTGGCAATTGTTTGGTAGGTTTCAAGGGTGCTGGCCCGAAGAGGTAAGGGAGTAGAACCAGATTGCACAGTTGTATGAGAAAATGGAGCAAGAGGGACAAGATCATCAACTTATCAAAGAAGCTTAAAAAATATGGTTGAGGAACTCCCATTTGACCCAGTGATCCCACTTCTAGGAATATATCACAAGAAACCAGAAACATTAATTAGAAAGGACATTTGCATCCCTATGTTCATAGCAGCACAATTTACCATAGCCAAGATCTGGAAACAGCCTAAGTGCCCATCAACAGATGAATGGATTCGAAAACTGTAGTACATCTACACAATGGAATACTATGCTGCTGTAAGAATGAAGGAATTCTTACCATTTGCAACAGCATGGATGGAACTGGAGAGCATAATGCTAAGTGAAATAAGCCAGTCAATGAAAGAAAAATACCACATAATCTCACTCATTTATGGATAATAAAGACCATTATAAACTGGTGAACAAAAATAGATACAGAAGCAGAGCAACATCAAACAGACTATCAAATTACGCAGGAAGGGGGATAAGAGATCAACCAAAGGACTTTTATGCATGCATATAAGCATAACCAATGGACACAAGACACTGGGGGGTAGGCAAAATAAAAAGGAGACATATGTACTACTTTTTGTAATATTTTAAGCAATAAAAAAAAATTAAAACACAGAAATATGGTCGACCCCTGGGTGGTGGGCTCAGTTGTTAGGGTCACAGGTTCCATTCCCAGTCAAGGGCATGTACCTGGGTTGCAGGTTTGATCCTCAGGCGTCACATCCATATTTCTCTCTCTCTCAAAATCCTTCCCACCCCACCCCCGCTTCCACTCTCTAAAAATCAATGGGAAAAATATCCTCTGGTGAGAATTAACAAAAAATTTTAAAAATAGAAATGTGGTTGAAAGGGAGGAGAGAGTTTCGACAGTGGCTAGAGGGAACTAGTTAATTTTTTTTTAATCCTAAATAGGAAAAGAGTTATTCAGATTTGACAGCAGAACTGTCAGATTTAACAGAGAGAACATCTATGTAAATTTTTTAAATCTGTTTTTATTGATTTTAGAGAGAGGGGAATGGAGAGAGATAGAAACATCCATGAGAGAAACATCAATCAACTGCCTCCTACACACACCCCCTACCAGAGATAGTGCCCACAACTGATTGGGAATTGAACTGGTGACCTCTTGGCTTATGGGTTGATGCTCAACCACTTAGCAACCCTGGCTGGGCAGCAGAGAGAATAAGGCCCAAAAATGAGGGCAGAATGGATAGGCCCATAGGTGGGAAGAGGCCTCTTCCTAAAAGGATAGAAAAATAACTTTGTCTTTGGGGGTAGCCAATAATGATGTCGGAGCCACTCTGTAATTCGTTTTATTAATATAAGGTACAAAGTTGTCATTTATCAAGGTTGGGATGGGACAGGGCCATAGCCAGCAATTCAGTGGTGACGAGCATGGTGAAGATTTGGAATGGCTTGGGAATCTTAGAGAGTTTCTTTAAAAAGCAAGCAACTCAATTGCCAGCAGCTAAGAGGTGGATAGTCACTTTGGGAGCTGGCAGGTGGGAAAGATGGGCCCAGGAAGCTTCCATCCTGGAGCTTGACAGTAGCCTGGAGCGTTGAGCAGCAGTTAAGTGCCTTGGGTAGCGCTGTCCATTGGGTTCCAGGGAGCCTTTCTGTTTAGAAGATGCCTTCTCAAGAGCCCCTTCACAAGGGCTTCCTGGTGGGATGAGACAGGACCTGCTTTGTCTCATCCATTGCCCTCACAGCATTTCCTGTCCTTGGCACAAGTCATTGCAGCTGGACCAGTGGTCCTTTATCATTGCTGTTAGCTATGCTGTAGGTAGACAGTGTTGAGTGTCATTAACTAGAATGCGGTAAACTCACTGGTTCTTCTTTTGCAGTCCAAACCAGGTTGCGGAGAAGGTGGCCTCCAGAATTGCCGAGGGCTTCAGCGATACAGCCCTCATCATGGTAAGACACTTCATTGCCTGTTGTGTTTTCTGTTTACAGGATGGCTACTGAGCACTTCCTTGCTAACCTAGAGCTTTGCTGAATAAGCACTCTTTCTTTCTGCAGATACTTCATACCATTGCCACCTTTTTTGCAGTTGCAGCACACGAGTCTCCAGAAGGGGAGAGTCAATTCTCAAAGTGGGACCTCCATGCTGGCAGTATCAGCACCAGCTGGGAACTTGTTAGAAATGCAGAGTCGTGGGGCCCAACAGTCTGTGTTTTAATATGTCTCCAGTTGATTCTGATGCACCCTCAAGTGTGAGAACCATTCAATTAGAATGCCCAGCATAGCCTTAGGGAAAGAAGGAGGAAGGAAGGAGTCAGATAGGTAGCTAACAGAGCCTTTTTAAATAATCTCAACTTAGATAGTTCTAACAGGGAGGGGAGAATAAATGTTTAAAAGCTCTACTTTTGTGAGAAAACAATGAAATGGTATTTATCCTGAATAGCACACAGTTTACCTTAGGCCACACTGTGGTATGGTTCCACACCTCACAGTCACAGCGTTTGCACATTGCAAGGCAGGATTTCTGCTGTGGGCCACGAGGAGGTGCTAAGGACTTCCAGAAAGGTGCTGGCCCTTGACTTGTTGTTAGCTCTGTTCACCACTGTCCTTTGTCTTCTGTGCAGGTAGACAACACTAAGTTTACGATGGACTGCGTGGTACCTACGATCCATGTGTACGAACACCATGAAAACAAATGGCGCTGCAGAGACCCACACTAGTGAGTGCTGTGTCCTCATGAACTATGTACAGAGGTTATGCTGGGGCCTGTTCCAGCTACCCAGACCCACCAAAAAGGGGTCCCAACCTCCGTGTTCTTTCAGTTAGCTTATTCTCTAGAGGAGCGCCCAGCTCTCATACGGAAATCGTGTGTGTTCCTCAGCTCCAGGGGGACTGAGGCCAATAGGGCTTCAGGACAGTAGAGAGAATCTGAGTATTACTCAGGGTCTTCCCACCCCAAACCTCAGGACACCTCTCCATAAACCAAACCCTCTTTCCAGGCTTGGTTAGGGTAATGT
Source organism: Murina feae (assembly GCA_004026665.1). Lineage (NCBI taxonomy): Eukaryota > Metazoa > Chordata > Mammalia > Chiroptera > Vespertilionidae > Murina > Murina feae. The sequence continues at coordinate 63,182 of PVJC01003560.1, forward strand.
GGTTTGGGTTAGGGCAATCACTCAGAAAGCATCAGTCACCTACCACCAGCTTTGTCAGCATATCATTTGGAGGGTCTCATTTTAACCACGTTTTACATTGTTGATATGTACAGTTACATGTTTGCTAGTACTCATTATAGTCTTCTTTTTACCACTCCGTGTAGGGCTGATTTTTTGTTTACTCTATAGAAAAACCAGATTTTTTTTTTTTTTTCATTAAGAAATTGATTTCTCCTGTTTCACCTCTTAGTGATTACTGTGAAGACTGGCCAGAGGCCCAGAGGATCTCAGCATCACTCCTGGATAGCCGGTCCTATGAAACGCTCGTCGATTTTGACAACCACCTGGACGACATTCGGAATGACTGGACAAATCCAGAAATAAATAAAGCTGTTCTGCACCTGTGTTAGGGAGGGATTTCAATGACTAGTCTCTAGACATTTCCACTAGGCTGAAGAAAAAAAGCTATTTTTAAATGTAAATAAAATATCTCATTGCCTCTGTGGAAAGCTGACAGTTTTCATAAGTGGCGTGTGCCTTGAAAGAAGGCAGAATGTCTCATCAGCCGTCTTCTTAATGTAGAGTCTCTCGAAGAGGTACGGACTGTCCAGTCTGACCATCCCTGTGGAGTTCTTCCCAGTTGTACGTTGCCATATTCCTCCCAATCAAAGCTGTTTCTGCTTGTCCAAGATTGTTCCTATTAAACAGTTTTAACCTTTTATAATCTGGAGAGGATTCTTTTTAAGACTTATGGACTGTCTTTAAGGGGGAAAAAAAGTCCATATCTTATACCTGTATGGGAGTGTTTGTGAATTTTCGTCCAGTTTGAGTCAGTGTCATCCGGTCCTGGAACGGGGCAGGTGCCAGCTGGTGCCTGAGAACCTATGTGTTGGTATTCCGTGTCAGAGGACAGCACTGCCCCACATGATGTGGAGCTAATGTAGCTGCAACTCTACACAGTGGGACTAAAGCCACTGTTGCCTGAGAAACCTTCATCACTAGGGGTAAAAACAAACATGTTGATAATGGGAGCGCAGTGTAATGCTTCTCAGTCAACCAGAAAGCTTGTAACCAGCAGAATCAAAGGGAAAATGGAACAGGACTAAGATTATTTTAAAAGGCAAGAATCAGTCCTAACTAACTTGCATGATTTTCTAAATGATTCTAATTTATGTCTTAAAAGTAATTATTTCTTTTGTATTCAAAGTAACAGGAGCAAAGGAAAACTTAAGACTCCCCAAGTTTTACAGAGCCTGTCTGTAATGTGTATACATAGAAGTTATTGTGGTTAAACTTCCAATTATAAGAAGTTGATGGGGAAATTTGACAGTACTTGCATTTTTTATATGAACTGCACAGCACATGGATTTGTGCCCCAGTGGGGTCCCTCAACCTGGCCTGCGCCCTCTCCAATCCAGGACCCCTCAGAGGATGTCATACTACTGGTTTTGGCCTGATCCCTGCCCATCTAGTCCTGGCCTATGGGAATTGGACCGAAACCAGCAATCCGACATTCCCGGAGGGATGTAGTAGGGTACGAAGTGGCAGGCACCAGTGAAGAAACCTGAGCCCAGGCTGAGCACCCCACCTCTCCAGTTACACCTGCCGCCACCCATCAGTCAGCTGAGTGGCGCTCCCACTGAGGGTAGTTCCTCCGTTGAGTGTCTGCCTCCTGGTGGTCAGTGCTCGTCACAGCGACCTGTCATTCTGTCGCTTAGGCTTTCATATATATAGATTGTGCAGAGTTCAGAGAATCCTATCTTTCCTACTGTCTTTTTCTTTGACTACATGAAGGAAATTTGTAACAATTGGCATAATCTATTGAAAGGGTTTGTGACACAGCATTATTTTCTCTTGACAAACAGGAAAAATTTTTCAGACATTGCTTATAGTAGATATACTTTGATCCATCAAATTCCTTCTTCCTCTTCCTTCAAACTCCTCTTACCCTTAACTCCTGAAGCTGACATTTTGTGTGGGGAGCACATGTGAAAGGGTGATGGGTCAGTGCACTTTATCTTCCTCACTCTCCTCACCTTAGAGCCCAGCACCATGGACAGTCTTGTTCCAAATGGGTTTGTGTGTTTTTTCAAAAAGGAAGAGTCACCTCCAGCATTTACCACAGAAAGGGCTGCCTTTTCCTGGGATTCATATGTGTGTGCTATCTGCAGTTCAAGGTCAGAGCTACTTGGAGTCAAGGTGTGGCTAAGACTGGTTTGGGAGGCATTTTAAAGATAGTCTTAAACCATGGTTGTTTTCCCCTCATTTTTACCTCTGGAATTCCCGCCAGCTTCCAAGGAGCATGTGTCATCCTCTAGTTGAGATTTTAACCTGGAACCAGATCCTTTCTATGGCTGAGTCAGATGTAGATTTTCAGAAGAAAGCATATAAGTATTCGGAAGGAAAGAACCTATTTGTGAAAAAGCAAAAACGTTCCAAAATACAATACCTGTTCCTTTGTCTGAGTATGAAATGTATTGATACTGTGCCTTTGTATAGAACAGATTTAAAGGAGCAACACAAAGTATATTTGTACATTGGAGACATCCTTATCCATCAAAATGTTCTTAAATAATTTTTTCTTAAATCTGTAGGGCTTAGAGAGGAGAGGGCATGTGTGTGGAGATATCCTTTAGAGCCATCCATATGCTTAAAATCATTCTGGTGAAAAATTCTATCTCTTGTATAACATCCATTAAGAGGTGAGTAGGACAAACTTATTAATTTATATAAAAACCCATTTTTTGTTTCTAATGATGGTTGCAATTAAGAACAGGATACTAAACAGGGAAAAGTAAGCAGTAACTTCATAAATAACAAAAAGCAATGTGCTTGTTAAGGAAGAATTGGTTCTGCTAGTTCTAATGAAATTAGGTTACTTAGAAATTTTGAGTACTTTGAATTATCAGGTTAATTTCCCTTGGATCTGGTATTTTTAAGTCTCATCAGTGTAAAAAGTTCTGAATTAATTAGGTTTGATTTAATAACTTACTTTTCTGATTGATGTACTTGGAAAAATCTATTGCTCCCACATACAGTAATTCTCACCTTTCCTCACCTACCTTTTTTGTTTTGCCTTCAAAAAACAATATTTGCTTCTAAAACTGCCCTTTTTTAGTATTAATAGCTGTCTTAACACAGTAGCTACTTTATGACATCATGGTAAGTGGAAAGTAGCCATGGGCATTAATCTCCATACCCTGTGGACATTTTTAGCAATTTTAGTGAAGAGAGCTGAATTTAAAAATAGACTTCCGCTCACTAATTGACATTTGTTAAAGCTTTCCATCAACCCACTGTCTCTTAAGCGCTGGATTTTTTTTTTTCAGTTCAATAGCCTGGCACAAATGTTAGTTTGTGTTCCCCTTGCCAGCTCTCTGGTAAGTGATATGTTAATTTAACTTCATTTCCATATACCTCAGAATCCAGAGGATAAATATGTTTGTTCTAATGTTGACTGTCACCCCTTAAAATGCTTAAGATATTCTTAAATGGGATGCAAAATCTGATCAAGTTTAGTGTTTCTTATAAATAAATGGTCATTCTAAGGAGCCTTGTCTTTCTTCAGGATTAATTCTTGGGGTGGACATTTCCTTGCAGTGATCGGGAGATTTTTCTTTAGAATGTGAGGCCTAGTCCAGAACCGCAAGAACTGTGTTGCCTAGTCTTTGCTTTTAGAATATTGCAAGTGCCAGCCAAGCATCCACTGGAATGTGACTGGAGGAAACCTTTGGCTTGAACTTGTGTCGTCTTGTAAAGCAGAACAGCACCCTATATTTAGTGCTGTCTGAAACATCCCAGATGCCATCAGTAAATCTGTAAATAACTGAGTTTCAGAATTCTGTTGAAGTTCTATGGGCAAGGCTTCATGGGGTGTCTGCCCCAAGGTAGAAGACTCGCTGAGTTTGCCAAGTGCCCTTGATGCTCCCCAAGTGCTGAGGATTAAGTGAAAACCTAAGATGGGCCATTTGGTGCCATCCAGGTTCCCTACTTTAGTACTAAAGAAGAGTCGATAATTTCTCGGGGTTGGATATTCTCAAAAAAACAAATATCTCTTGCCCCCAGCAGTGCTTCATTTCTTGTTTGATAATTCCAGATGCTGCAGTGGTGTCTGGGAGTGGCTATTAGGAGGAAGTGTGGTAGTGATTAGTTGGAGTGCCAGTTTCAAGTTTTGTGGTTGTAGGCATTACCTCCCGTGTCTTGTAGGAAGAATGAGGGTGATAACACTTACTTGCAGTGATGTCATAAAGGCCACAGGGTCTTCACTTAATAGAATGTGTTGGGCCTGCAATGACAAAAGTTCTTAACTGCCAATGTTTTAACAATTCTAGAACATACAATTGGCCAGACTGACAAGTGCTTATTCATAGTAAACATTCAGTGAATGTCTATTGAATGAATAAGTGAGTAAATGAAACATTTGTTCTCAAAAGACAATAGCAGCTTACATTTCTTGCTTTTGTTTGTATTGCCTCCCCATCCTGTGATATTGAGGAATGAGTGTAAGAAATAAAGAGGAGTCACTATAGTCAAGCTGCTAAATTACTAAAATCAAGTAGCTGAGGCAGAGGAACCATCTCTTGCTTTAACTAGCCTGGAATTTAAACTTTGGAACCTCAGATAAATAGGTCCTAGAGGTAACCCTGATAACCCCTGAACAAGTTAGGAAAGAATGGTCACAGGTCCAGAACACCAGTCATCTAGAGGATCACCATCTTAGGCCAATCCAGGGGCTTGCGGAACTGGCCCTGCTGGTGTGGCTCAGTGGTTGATCATGAACCAGGAAGTCACAGTTCAATTCCCGGTCAGGGCACATGCCCAAGTTATGGGCTTGATCTCCAGTAGGAGGCAGCTGATCAATGATTCTTTCTCATCATTGATGTTTCTCCCTCCCTCTCTGAAATCAATAAAAATATATTTTTTAAAAAAGAATGTGGGACTGATTCTTCTTAAGAGCATACTTTTTACTATAAGAACTCCCAGTTTTCCTTCAGAACACTCTGGATATTACCTACTTGTGTTTATGATTTACAAACCCTAAGAACCTTGAATAAAACCATTTATTTCTAGCCAAAGTCTCCTGACTTTTGTGCTCAGTTGGCGAGGCTGATACTAATATTGCTGTAGTTAATATTCTTGCATGTGCTTTTTCATGCACATAGGTACACAATTTTTTTAGAGTTTTATGTATATGTGAATCTGTTGAGTGTGTGTTCAACTTTTTAGAATATATTGTCAGTTGAACACCCTACCCCACAGTGTGTGGGAGCTCCAATTTCTCCATATCTTCACCCAACATGTTATCGGTCTTTTTAATTTTAGACATTTTGATAATAATTAATGATATCTTATGGGCTATTGGCCAAAATATGAAAAGTAAAATGATAGAGCTTCCAGAAAATAATAGAATGTATTCATGATATTGGGGTTGGCAATTTTTTTTTTAATTTAAAAAAAAAAATTTTATTGATTTTAGAGAGGAAGGGAGAGAGAGAGATAGAAACATCAATGATGATAGAGAATCATCCTCATACTGGGGATTGACTAGAATCGAACCTGGGACCTTTCAGTGCACAGGCTGATGCTCTATCCACTGAGCCAAACCAACCAGGGCTTGGCAAAGGTTTTTAAACAAGACACAAACAATAAATTGTACTATCCAAAATGTCTGTTGAAATATATTTAAAATTACAGGTCAATTTAAAAATAAATTGATCAGCCCTAACTGGTTTGGCTCAGTGGATAGAGCATCGGCCTGCGGACTCAATGGTCCCAGGTTCGATTCCAGTCAAGGGCATGTATCTTGGTTGTGGGCACATCCCCAGTGGGGAGTGTGCAGGAGGCAGCTGATTGATGTTTCTCTCTCATCGATATTTCTAACTCTCTATCGCTCTCCCTTCCTCTCTGTAAAAAATCAATAAAATATATTTTTAAAAAATAAAAATTGATCAGGCACTTCCCAAAAGGAGACACCCAAATGGTCAATAAGCATATGAAAATGCTCAAGCAATGTCATCAAAAAGAAGCAAATTGAAAATGTGAGAGTTCGGGTTTTTTTGTTTGTTTTAATGTTTTTACTGAATTCAGAGAGAGAGAAACATCAATGGTGAGAGAGAATCATTGATCAGCTGCCTCCTGCATGCCCTCTACTGGGGTTCGAGCCCAGAAACCTGGGTATGTGCCCTGGTTCATAGGTAAATGCTCAACCACTGAGCCACACTGGCTGGGTGAGAGTCTGTTTTTTTTTTGTTTGTTTGTTTGTTTTTTTTTAATTTATTTTTATTGTTCAGATTATTACAGTTGTTCCTCTTTTTTCCCCCATAGCTCCCCTCCTCCCAATTCCCACCCCAACCTCTGACCTTGCCCCCCCCATTGTCCTCATCCATAGGTGTACAATTATTGTCCAGTCTCTTCACGCATCCCCAACACCCTTAACCCCCAAAAATTGTCAGTCC